>JAREIS010000578.1:0-94882 GCA_030060385.1 Muscicapa striata striata
GGGGAGCTGGGAATGAGATCCCAAAATTCTCCCCAAAAAATCCCCCAAAAAATAAAAGTTAAGTAAAATAAATAGAATAGAATAGAATAGAATAGAATAGAATAAAATAAAATAAAATAAAATAAAATAAAATAAAATAAAATAAAATATAAAATCCCCGAAAAAACTCCCAAAATCCCCCAAAAAATCTCCAAAAAAGCCCAAAAAATCCCCCAAAAGATAAAAAAAATCCTCAGAAATTCTCCCCAAAATCCCAAAAAAAAAAATAAAAATCCCCCAAAATAAAAAAAAGCCCCCAAAAAATCCTAAAAAAATCCCTCCCAAAAATTCCCCCCAAAATCCTCCCAAAGTCCCAAAAAAAATCCCCAAAAATCCCCCCAAAATAAAATATAATAAAATAAAATAAAATAAAATAAAATAAAATAAAATAAAATAAAATAAAAAAATCCCACCCCCAAAATCCCCCAAAATCCCAAATTTTACCCTAAAAAAAAAAAAAAAAAAAACTAAAATCCGGATTTTTAACCCCAAAATCCCTGTTCCCATTTTGGGAATTTTTTTATTTTTTTCCTCCCAAAATTTGGATTTTTCCGGTGAAAAAAAGGGATCGAAAACCCCCAAAATGGGGGAGGGGTTCCCCAAAATTTGAGGGTGCTGGGGAGGATTTGGGGGAGTCCCGGGAAGAAGAATTTTGGGGAGAAATTCTCAAATTTTTGGGGGGAAATTTCCAAAATTTTGGGGGAAAATTCCCAAATTTTTGGGGGAAAATTCCCAAATTTTAGGGGGGAAAATTCCCAAATTTTTGGGGGTAAAATCCCAAATTTTTGGGGGTTTCCCGAAGGGATTTTGGGGGGTCCCGGTGCGGAGGATTCAAGGAGGGAAAATTTTTTGGGGGGGGGGTCCCACAAAATTTGGGGGGGGAGGATTTTGGGGGATTTTTTGGGGGGTCCCCAAAATTTAGGAGGGAAATTTTGGGGGGATTTTTGAGAGGTCCCCAAAATTTAGGAGGGAAATTTTAGGGGAATTTTTGGGGGGTCCCAGGAGGATTTTTGGGGGGAATCTCCGAGGGGGGTCCCCAAAATTCGGAGAGGGGTCCCCAAAATTCGGGAGTGCCCCGGGGGTCCCCAAATTTGGGGGAGGATTTGGGGGATTTTGGGGGTCCCCAAAATTTAGGAGGGAAATTTTGGGGGGATTTTTGAGGGGTCCCCAAAATTTGGGGGAGGGAATTTTGGGGGATTTTTGGGGGGTCCCCAAAATTTGTGGGGGGGGAGAAATTTTGGGGGGATTTTTGGGGGGTCCCCAAAATCGGGGTGAGGAAATTTTAGGGGAATTTTTGGGGGGTCCCAGGAGGATTTTTGGGGGGAATCACCGAGGGGGGTCCCCAAAATTCGGAGAGGGGTCCCCAAAATTTGGGGGGGGGGTCCCCAAAACCGCGGGGTTTTGAAAGGAATTTTTTGGGAATTTTCGGAGGATTTTTGGGAAGAAACTGGGGAGGGGGATCCCCAAAATTCGAGGAGGGGGATCCCCAAAATTCGGGGATTTTGAGGATTTTTTGGGGGGAATTTTGGGAAGGAACCAGCTTGGGGGATCCCCAAAATTCGGAAGGGGGGGGGGGATCCCCAAAAATGGGGAGGGGGTCCCCAAAATTTCGGGAGTGCCCCCCCAAAACCGCGGAGTTTTTAAGGAATTTTTTGGGGATTTTTGGGGGATTTTTGGGAAGGAGGGGGGGGGGGATCCCCAAAATTTTGGGTTTTTTTGGGGGAGTCTCGTTTTACCGACAGCGACCGGAGGGGGGGGGATGGGGATGGGGAAGCGCCCCCCGCTTTTTGCCCCTCCCCCACCTCTGCCGCATCTTAAAAAAAAAAAAAAACCCCTAAAAATAATTTTTAAAAAATAAAAAAAAAAAAAAAAATCCCCCACAATAAAAGAAAAATCCCCCCATAATTGTCCCAAAAACAAAAAAAAAAAATTCCCCCCCCCAAAAAAAAATCACCCAAAAAAATCTCAAAAAGTCCCCAAAAAATCCCCAAAAATCCCCCAAAAAATCCCCCAAAAATCAAAAAATCCCCAAAAAATCCCCCCAAAAAACCCCCAAAATCCCCCATAAAAATCCCCCAAAAAAAAACAAAAAAAAAAACCTAAAAAACCCCCAAAAATCCCAAAATTCCCCAAAAAATCCAAAAAACCCCAAAAATAAAATAAAAAAATCCCCAGAAAATTTTAAAAATCCCCCAAAAATAAAAAAAAATCCCAAAAATCCCCAAAAAACCCAAAAAAACCCCAAAAACTAAAAAAAACCCAAAAAAATAAAAAAACCCCAAAAATAAAAAAACCCCATAAAATAAAATTTTAAAATCCCCAGAAAATTTAAAAAACCCCAAAAATAAAAAAAACACCCCAAAAAATAAAAAAAAGAAACCGAAAATCAAAAAACCCCAAAAATAAAATAAAAATCCCCAGAAAATTTTAAAAATCCCCCAAAAATAAAAAAATCCCAAAAATCCCCAAAAAATCCCCAAAAAATCCCAAAAAAACCCAAAAAAAATCAAAAGAACCCCAAAGAATCAAAACAAAAAAAACCAAAAAAAAAAAAAAAAAACCCCAAAAATAAAAAAAAATACCCCAAAAAATAAAAAAATAAAGCCCCAAAAATAAAAAAAAAAAAAAAAAAAAAATTTAAAAAAAAAAAAAAATCTCAATAAATCCCCCCAACCGCCCCGGTCCCGTTGGGAGTCCCGGTTACCGGAATTGCAAACTCACGATTTTTTCCGAGGTGCCGGCCCGGGACACGGCGGTGCCGTTGAGCCCCACGAGGGACGGGAGGGTTTGGGACATCCAGTTGGTGACCATGGCCATGGTGCTGAGCACGGCCCCGATTTTCAGCAGCGGCACCGTCATTGTCCCCTCGCCGCCACCACCGGGAGCGCCACCGGCAGCGCCCCGAGCCCATCACACAACCCCCCCCCTCCCGGTAATACCGGGGAGAAGCGGGGGGGGGAAATGCCAAAAAAAATCCCGAAAAAATTGGAATAATAGAGGGTGGTAATGGGGGAGAGAGGGGATTAATGCCGAGGTGAAAATGCGGTACCGGGAGTGGGGGTGGGACCGGAAAATCCCGCCGGTAATACCGGGAATGGGGGGGTGGAACCGGGGATTCTCCCCCCTCCGGTGATACCGGGGAGAACCGGGGGGGAAATGCCAAAAAATCCCGAAAAAATTGGAATAATAGAGGGTGATAATGGGGGAGAGAGGGGATTAATGCCGAGGTGGAAATGCGGTACCGGGAGTGGGGGTGGGACCGGAAAATCCCGCCGGTAATACCGGGAATGGGGGGGTGGAACCGGGGATTCTCCCCCCTCCGGTAATACCGGGGAGAACGGGGGAAAAAAGCAGAAAAATCCCGAGAAAACTAAAATAATAGAGGGTGGTAATGGGGGGGTGGGTGGGAGAGTTCCGAGGTGGAAATGCGGTACCGGGCCGGAAAATCCCGCCGGTAATACCGGGAATGGGGGGTGGGAGAGGGGATTCTCCCCCCTCCGGTGATACCGGGGAGAACCGGGGGAAATGCCAAAAAATCCCGAAAAAATTGGAATAATAGAGGGTGGTAATGGGGCGGAGAGGAGATTAATCCCGAGGTGGAAATGCGGTACCGGGACCGGAAAATCTCGCCGGTAATACCGGGAATGGGGGGTGGAACCGGGGATTCTCCCCCCTCCGGTAATACCGGGGAGAACGGGGGGAAAAAAGCAGAAAAATCCCGAAAAAACTAAAATAATAGAGGGTGGTAATGGGGGGGTGGGTGGGAGAGTTCCGAGGTGGAAATGCGGTACCGGGACCGGAAAATCTCGCCGGTAATACCGGGAATGGGGGGTGGAACCGGGGATTCTCCCCCTCCGGTAATACCGGGGAGAACCGGGGGGAAAATGCAAAAAAATCCCGAAAAAAAAAAAAAAATAGAGGGTGGTAATGGGGGGTGAAAATGCGGTACCGGGAGAGGGGGTGGGACCGGAAAATCTCTCCGGTAATACCGGGAATGGGGGGTGGGAGCGGGGATTCTCCCCCGAAAAGGGGGTGGGACCGGGAAAATCCTCCCCGGTAACAGCGAAAAAACCGGGGGGGGCTGGATTGGAGCACCCCCAGCCCCGGTTTAAAATGCGGTACCGGGGATTCTCCCCCCGGTAATACCGGGAATTGGGGGTGGGAGCGGGGATTCTCCCCCCGGTAACACCGGGAATCGAGGATGGGACCGGGAATTGAGGGAGGTTCGATGGGAAGCAACCCCGAGTTAAAAATGCGGTACCGAGAAAACGGGGGTGGCACCGGGAATTCTCCCCCCTCCGGTAACACCGGGGGTGGCACCGAAAACCGGGGGTGGAACCGAAAACCGGGGATGGAACCGAAAACCGGGGATGGAACCGGGAACCGGGATTGGCTCAATGGGAATCGAACCCCCCCCCGGTTTAAAAATGCGGTACCGGGAACCGAGGATGGCACCGGGAATCCCCCCCCCCGGTAACACCGAGAACCGGGGGTGGTACCGGGAACCGGGAATGGAACCGGGAATGGAACCGGGAACCGGCACCGGCTCGAGCTTAAAAACGCGGCAGCGAAAACCGGGAATGGCACCGAAAACCGGGAATGGCACCGAAAACCGGGAACGGCACCAAAAACCGGGAACGGCACCGAAAACAGGGGGTGTCACCGCCGCTCCCCCCCCGAAGGTGGCACCGGGAACCGGGAGCCCCCCCCGCGGTTTAAATCGGTACCGGGACCCCCCGAACCCCCCCCCGGGGGTGTCCCCGGTGTCCCCCCCGCAGTCCCGGGGGTGTCCCCGGTACCGGTGGCGGCTCCGGGCCCGCTCCGAGCCACCCCCGCTGCGAGCGGGGCCCGGGGCCAGCCCCGAACGGAACGGAACGGAACGGAACGGGGCGGGAGCGGCACCGGCACCGGGCGGCACCGGGGCGGGTCTGAGGCGGGTTTAGGGCGGGTCTAAGGCGGGTTTAGGGTAAATTTAAGGCGGGTTTAGGGTAAATTTAAGGCGGGTTTAGGGCGGGTTTAGGATGGGACCGGCACCGGGACCGGGGCGGGTTTAAGGCGGGTCTGAGGCGGGTTTAAGGCGGGTTTAGGGCGGGATCGGCACCGGGACCGGGGCGGGTTTAAGGTGAGTTTAGGGCGGGAGCGGCACCGGCACCGGGCGGGACCGGGGCGGGCTTAGGGCGGGTTTAAAACTGGGATTAGGGCGGGATCGGCACCGGGACCGGGGCGGCTTTAGGGCGGGTTTGAGGCGGCTTTAGGACGGGTTTAATGCGGGTTTAGGATGAGACCGGCACCGGCACCGGCGGGACAGGGGCGGGACCGGGGCGGGGTTAGGGGGAATTTAAATCGGGTTTGAGGCAGATTTAGGACGGGTTTAGGGCGGGTTTAGGATGGGTTTAGGGCGGTTTTAGGATGGGTTTAAGGCGGGTTTAGGGTGGGTTTAAGGCGGGTTTACGGCGGGTTTAGGGCGGGGTTAGGATGGGTTTAGGGTGGGTTTAAGGCGGGTTTAGGGCGGGTTTAGGGCTGAGTTTAGGGCGGTTTTAGGATCGGTTTAGGGCGGGTTGAGGGCTGAGTTTAGGGCGGGTTTAGGGTGGGTTTAAGGCGGGTTTAGGGCGGGTTTAGGGCGGGTTTAGTGAAAGCCGGATTTAGGTGGGAACCCCCAAAATCCCCAAATTTCGGGGATCAGAATCTCGGGACCCCCCAAAATCCCGCCCAGCCCCGCGCGGGCCGCGGCTTTTGGGTGGAACATCCCAGTGACTCCCAGTTCCAAACTGGGAGTGTCCCCAGTGTCCCCAATTGTCCCTCAGTGTCCCCCCAGTGTCCCCAGTTCAAACTGGGAATGTTCCCAGTATCTCCCAGTTCAAACTGGGAGTGTCCCCAGTGTCCCCCCGGTATGCCCCCCCAGTGCCCCCCAGTATCTCCCAGTTTAAACTGGGAAGGTCTGGGAGTGTCCCCAGTGTCCCCTCAGTATCCCCCAGTATCTCCCAGTTCAAACTGGGAGTGTCCCCAGTGTCACCAATTGTCCCCCCAGTATCTCCAGTATCCCCCAGTTCAAACTGGGAAGGTCTGGGGGTGTCCCCAGTGTCCCCTCAGTATCCCCCAGTATCTCCCAGTTTAAACTGGGAGTGTCCCCAATGTCCCCCAGTATCTCCCAGTGTCCCCAGTTTAAACTGGGAGTGTCCCCAGTGTCCCCAATTGTTCCTCAGTGTCTCCCAGTATCTCCCAGTATCCCCCAGTTTAAACTGGGAGTGTCCCCAATGTCCCCCAGTGCCCCCCAGTGTCCCCCAGTTCAAACTGGGAGTGTCCCCAATGTCCCCCCAGTATCCCCCAGTTCAAACTGGGAGTGTCCCCAATGTCCCCCCAGTATCCCCCAGTTCAAACTGGGAGTGTCCCCAGTGTCCCCTCCCCTCCCCCACCCAGCCCCACCCAGCTCCATCCCCAAAAAAAAAAATTCCCAAAATTCCCGAAATTCCCGCCGCCATCCCTCCCGTCCCCTCCCCCACCCTTCCCAAAACCCTCCCCCAAAAATTCCCCTCCCCCACCTTATCCCAAAACCCCCCAAAATTCCCCCAAAAAAAAAAAAATTTAAAAAATCCCAAAATTTTCCCCTCCCCTCCCCCACCCCCTCTCTTACCTGCCGGGCGCAGAGGAGGAGGAGGAGGAGGGTGGGGGGGAGGAAGCGCATCCTGCCCCTCCCCCAAAATCCCCCAAAATCTCCCCAAAATCTCCCCAAAAATCCCCAAAAAATCCCCAAAAAAATCCCCCCAAAAAATCCCCCCCTCCCCTCCTCCCCCACCCCGGAGCTTCTGCGCAGCCGCAGTTTCGGAGCCGCCGCCCCCAAAAAAATCCCCAAAAAAATCCCCCCAAAATTTGGGGAGGGGTGGCGGGGGGAGGGGAGAAGATTTTTGGGGGGATTTGGGTTTTTTTGGGGGTTTTTGGGGGTGGGGCGTGGTCACGTGTTCATCCTCCCCCCTCCTCTTTTTTATCGGTTTTTGAAATCGTCCAAAATTGTCCCAAAATTGTCCCAAAATTCCCCAAAATCCCCCAAAATTACCCCAAAATCCCCTCAAAAGTCCCCAAAATTACCCCAAAACTCCCCAAAATCCCCCCAAAATCTCCCCAAATTCCCTCAAGACTCCCCAAAATCCCCTCAAAACTCCCCAAAATTTCCCCAATTCCCCCCAAAATCCCTCAAAACTCCCCAAAATCCCCCAAAATTCCCCAAAATCCCCCAAAATTACCCCAAAACTCCCCAAAATCCCCCCAAAATTCCCCCAAATTCCCTCAAAAGTCCCCAAAATCCCCCAAAATTGCCCCAAAACTCCCCAAAATCCCCCCAAACCCAAAATTGCCCCAAAATACCCCAAAATACCCCAAAGCTCCCAAATTCCCAAATCCCCAAAATTCCTCCAAAATTCCCAAATTGCCCAAATACTCCCAAAATTCCCAAAATCCCTAATTTCCCAAACAAAATTCTCAAAATCCCAAATTCCCCAATCCAATTTAGATTGGGCCAATTAATTCAAAATATTCTGCAATAATCATTGATTTGATTAAGGAAATGGATTATTCAAAATTGCCTAATTAATAGAGAATATGGGATTTAATTAATGGTAAATACAGGATTTATTAACAGGGATTAATTTGATTTATTAACGGAATTGGGTTATTAATAGGGATATGGATTTATTAATAAATTTGAGATTATTTTAATAGGATTTATTAATGGGGTTTATTATAGGATATGGATTTATTAATAGGGAATATGGGATTTAATTAAATATTCAAGTATTAAATTCAATTATGCTATTAAAAATCAATTATTCTAATAAATCAATTGTAAAAATCCGATAATTCCCTATTAATAAATCCCATATTTTCCATTAATTAAATCCACATTTCCTATTAATTAAATCCCATATTCCTATTATATAAATCCCCAATTCCACATTAAATAAATCCAATTATTCCCTACTAATAAATCAAATTATTCCCTAATAAATCCAATTATGTTCTATTAATAAGTCTAATATTCCCTATTAATTAAACTCATATTTCCTATTAATTAAATCCCATATTCCCATTAATTAAACCCCATATTCCTATTAAATAAATCCCCAATTCTACATTAAATAGATCTAATTATTCCCTATTAATAAATCCCATATTTTCCATTAATTAAATCCACATTTCCTATTAATTAAACCCATATTCCCATTAATTAAACCCCATATTCCTATTATATAAATCCCCAATTCCACATTAAATAAATCCAATTATTCCCTACTAATAAATCCCATTTTCCTATTAAATAAACCCCCAAATTCCCAATTTTTAACATTTCTTCCCCTCCATTTTAAGCACCAAAAAAACAAACAAAAAAAACCACCAACCCCCAAAAAACCTGGAATTTTCCCTTTTTCCAATTGATTCCAAAAAAATTAAAAATGAAAAAAAGAAAAACTCGGAATTCCCAAAAATTCCACTGGAGAAGGATTTATTTTTGCAGGAAAACAGCCGGGGCTTTACAGCATTTTTTGGGAATTTTCACACGGATCCAAGCTGGGATTTTTTTGGGATTTTGGGGAATTTTTTTCCTTTTTTTTTTCCTTTTTTTTTTCCCCACCGAGCGGAAGCGAAAAACGACAAAACCGAAAAATCTCGGCCAAAAAAAACCCCACCCCAAATCCAACTTTTTTCAACCCAAACTGAAAACCGGCAGGAAAACGGAATTGTGGCGATTTTTTTACCCCGATTTCCCGGGAATTCGCCCCAAAAATCCGGCGGGTTTTGGTTTTTTGTTGTATTTTTTTTTGGAAGTCCAAACGACGTCGCCGGGAAATTCCCGGGAAAATCCGGACGGACACCGGGAGCTGCCTCGTTTGTTTGCTATTAATCAATTAATGAATAATTAATTAACGGCTTGGATCAAGCGGAGCCATCGGATCGGGAGCGTTTTTTTGGGGGAGAAAAGAGCGGGAATGAGTTAAATAAACATGCACGGGGTGGGGGAGGGGCCTGGCTCGCGCCGGGGGCCGCGGCGGCTTCGGTGGTGGCGGCGTCATCTGTGTCATTGTCATTGTTGTCATTGTCATCGATGTCGTTGTTCGTCATCGTTGGTCATCGTCATTGTTGGGCATTGTCCTCATTGGGCATTGTGAACAACAACGTCGTCATCATTCTTCATCATCGTTGGTCATGGATGGTCATCATCATCGTTGTTTGTCATCGTTGGTCATCGTCATCGTTGGGCATTGTCATCATTGGGCATTGTTGTTCAATGTCGTCATCGTTATTCGTCATCGTTGGTCATGGATGGTCATCGTCATCGTTGTTTGTCATCGTTGGTCATTGTCATCGTTGGGCATTGTCATCGGTGTGATCATTGGGCATTGTCATCATTAGGCACTGTCATCAGTGTCATTGTCATCGTTGTTCCTCATCGTTGGTCATCGTTGTTTGTCATCGTTGGTCATTGTCATCGTTGGTCATTGTCATCGTTGGGCATCGCCATCGGTGTGATCGTTGGGCATTGTCATCATTAGGCATTGTCATCAGTGTCATTGTCATCGTTGGTCATCGTCATCATTGTTAGTAATCGTTGGTCATCGTCAGGCATCGTTGGGCACTGTCATTTTTGGGCATTGCCACTGTTGTTCATCATTGTTGGTCATCGTCATCATTGGGCATCGTCATTAGTGTCATCGTTGGTCATTGTTGGTCTTTGTCATCGTTGGTCATTGTCATTGTTGGTCATCGTCCATGTTGGGCATTGTAACCATTGGGCATTGTCATTGCTGTTCATCATTGTTGGTCATCGTCATCGTTGGGCATCGTCATCGGTGTCATTGTCGGTCATTGCTGGGGATTGTTATCGTTGGTCATCGTTCGTGTTGGGCATTGTCATCGTTGGGTATCATCATATCATCATCAGTGTCATCATCACTGGGCACTGTCATCGTCATTGGTGGTGCTGTCATCGTCATTGGTGTCATCGTTGGGCATTGTCACCATCATCGGTGCCATTGGTGCCACTGTCATTGGTGTCATTGTTGTCATTGTCATCATTGGGCATTGTCATTGGTGTCATCGTCATCGTTGGGTCCCGTCATTGTCATCGATGTCATCGTCATCGTTGGGTTCTGTCACTGTCATCACTGTTCATTGTCATTGTTGGCCACTGTCATTGCCATCGGTGCCATCATCATTGTTGACATCGTTGTCGTCGTCACCATCATTGTCATCACTGCTGGTCATCGCCATTGTTGTCATCGTCATCGTGGCCACTGTCATGGTCATCGTTGTTGGTCGTTGTCACCATGGTCATCACTGCCATCATCATCGTCATCATCGTTGGTCATTGTCACCATCATCATTGGTCATTGTCATCATTGGCCATTGTCATCGGCCATTTTCATTGTTGGCCATTGTCATCGTTGTCATGGTCACCCACCACCGCAGCTTCCGCGTTCCCGGCACCGACACCGCCGCGAGCCGGCTCCGGCTGCCCCGACATTCCCAAAAAACCGCGGGAATTCCCCGTTTTTGGTTCCCGCCCGATCCGGGGCCGACCGGGAGTGCGTGGAAGAACGGAGGAGTTCTGGGATCGGGAACGGCGTCGGGATTCCCACGGATTCCAGAGAATTCCTGCGGATTCCGAAGGATCTCCATGGAATTCCTGTGGATTCCGGAGGATCTCCATGGAATTCCTGTGGATTCTGAAGGATCTCCATGGAATTCCTGCGGATTCCTGCGGATCTCCATGGAATTCCTGCAGATTCCTGCGGATCTCCATGGAATTCCTGCGGATTCCGAAGGATCTCCATGGAATTCCTGTAGATTTTGAAGGATCTCCATGGAATTCCTGCGGATTCTGAAGGATCTCCATGGAATTCCTGCGGATTCCGGAGGATCTCCATGGAATTCCTGCGGATTCTGAAGGATCTCTATGGAATTCCTGCGGATTCCGAAGGATCTCCACGGAATTCCTGTGGATTCCAAAGGATCTCCATGGAATTCCTGCGGATTCCGGAGGATCTCCATGAAATTCCTGCAGATTCCGGAGGATCTCCACGGAATTCCTGCGGATTCCGAAGGATCTCCATGGAATTCCTGCGGATTCCGGAGGATCTCCATGGAATTCCTGTGGATTCCGGAGGATCTCCATGGAATTCCTGCGGATTCCGGAGGATCTCCATGGAATTCCTGCGGATTCCAAAGGATCTCCATGGAATTCCTGCGGATTCCGGAGGATCTCCATGGAATTCCTGCGGATTCCGAAGGATCTCCATGGATTTCCTGTGGATTCCGAAGGATCTCCATGGAATTCCTGCGGATTCCGGAGGATCTCCATGGAATTCCTGCGGATTCCAAAGGATCTCCATGGAATTCCTGTAGATTCGAAGGATCTCCATGGAATTCCTGTGGATTCCTGCAGATTCCATGGAATTCCTGTTGATTCCAGAGGATTTCCATGGATTCCCGAGGATTTCCACGGAATTCCTGAAGATTCCTTGGGATTCCTGGGGTTTTCCAGGAATCCTGAGGATTCTCATGAATTTCTGTGGATTCCCCTGAATTTCCATGGATTCCTGAGGATTCCCACAATTTTCCATGGATTGCCGTGGATTCCTGAGGATTTCCAAGAATTCCTGAAGATTCCTGGAGGATTCCCATGGATTCTTGTGGATTCCAAAGGATTTCCATGAGTTCCTGAGGATTCCCATGAATTCCTGAGGATTCTTGAGGATTTCCATGGAATCTCATGAATTCCTGAGGATTCCCAAGAATTCCCATGGATTCCTGAGGATTCCCACAAATTCCTGAGGAGTCCCACAAATTCCAACAAATTTCTGTGAATTCCAGAGGATTCCTGAAGATTCCCATGAATTCCTGAAGAGTCCCAAGGATTTCCATGGATTCCTGAAGATTCCTGAGGATTTCCATAAATTCTTTTGGATTCCCAAGCATTTCCATGGATTCCTGAGAATTCCCAAGAATTCAAACAAATTCCCATGAGGATTCCCAGGAATTCCTGAAGATTCCCAAGGATTTCCATGGATTCCCAGAAATTCCCAAGGATTTCCATGGATTCCCATGAATTCAAAAAAAAAAAAATTTGGATTTGAAAAGGGAGGGGATGATTCCCAAATTGGTTCTGGTGGATCGATCCCAATCGGAATTTTGGGGCATAAAGAGGAAAAGAAACATTTAGGGAGGTTTGGATGCCCAAAAAAACTTAAAATTCCTGAAAAAGTTTGGGATTTTGATGCTTTTTCCCAAAAAAAAAAAAAAAAAAATTGGGGTTTGAAAAGAGAGAGGATAATTCCCAAATTAGTTCTGGTGGATCGATTGCAATTGGGAATTTGGAAATTTGGAATTGGATTTAAATGGGAAAAAAATATTTAGGGAGAAAAAAACAGAGAGTACGACAAAAATTCCCCCCAAAATTTGGGATTTTGGGGCTTTTTCCCAAAAAAAAAAAAAAAAAAAAAAAAATTTGGATTTGAAAAGGGAGGGGATGATTCCCAAATTGGTTCTCGTGGATAAATCCCAATCGGAATTTTGGGGCATAAAGGGGAAAAGAAACATTTAGGGAGAAAAAAACAGGGAGTGAGTATGACCAAAAATTCCCCCAAAAATTTGTGATGTTGAGGTTTTTCCCCCCTCAAAAAAAATCTGGGATTTGAGAGGGAGAATTGGAATTGGGGATTTTTGGGATGAATTGCCTGGAATTGTAATTTTTTAGGGTTGAATATCCTTGAATTGGGTTTTTTGTTTTGGGCTGAATCCCCTGGAATTGGGATTTTTAAAAATTATCCTCCTGAAATTGGTTTTTTTTTGGATAAATGCCCTAAAAATCCCTGGATTTGGGTTTTTTTTGGGATGAATCCCTCACCTCTCCCAAAAGCTCCCAGGTCCCCTCCAGCCTTGGCCGAGCTGCAGTCGCTGAACTGCGAAGCCAAAGACTCAAAATCCTCCTCTCCTGATTTGATCTTCTGGATGTAACCTGGAAAAATCATGGAAAAAAACCCCAAATTAGAGAAAAAAAAAAAAAAATCCAAGAATTTCCTGCAAAGGAGACACAACCCCAAAACCACCCCAAAATCACAATCCCTGGGGTTTTTCCCCCAGAAAAATTGCCACTCCCAGTTTTTTTTTCCTCCAAAAAAATCTCTATTCCCAAATTTTTTTACACAAAAAAAAAAAAATCACCATTCCTAATTTTTCTTCCTAAAAATTCAGCATTCCCAGTTTCTTTTTCCCAAAAAATCTGCATTCCCACTTTTTCCTTAAAAAAAAATCACCATTCTCAGGTTATTTTCCCAAAAACTGCCATTCCCACTTTTTTTTTGTCAAAAAATTACCATTCCCACTTTTTTCCCCAAAAAATTGCCATTCCCAATTTCTTTTTCCCAAAAAAATTTACAGATTCATGTATATAATCAACCATAAATTATATGATTATTTACATTTAAAAAAACCCAAAATCTCAAATTCCTGAATCTCAAACCCCTCAAAGTTCTGGGAATTTATTCCCAGAAATTCCCACTCAACATTGATGAGCCGCAAACAAAATTTTTACTGCATATTTATACACCTCAATTAATATAAATTATACAGTAAAAGTTATTTAAATATTCCAAAACTACAAATCCCAGAATCCCCAAAAATCCCAGAATTCCCTGGGTTTCATTCCCAGAATCCTTCACTCGGAATTGACGAAATGCAGAGACCTTACTTGTATTCTCATTTACATAAACACATTATTTTCATATAAAACATACTAAAAACCCCCAAAAAAACTACAAATCCCAGAATCCCCCAAACTCCCAGAATTCCCTGGGTTTCATTCCCAGAATCCTCCACTTCCCATTGGCGAACCAGAGAGAACTCATTCATATATTCATTTACATAAACGTAAATTATTTATTAAAAATATGCTAAAAACCCCCAAAACTACAAATCCCAGAATCCCCAAAACTCCCAGAATTCTCTGGTTTTCATTCCCAGAATCCTCCACTCGCAATTGGCGAAACGCAAAGAACTCATTTGCATTCTCATTTACATAAACACATTATTTTAATATAAAACACTCTAAAACCCCCAAAAACTACAAATCCCAGAATCCCCAAAACTCCCAGAATTCCCTGGGTTTCATTCCCAGAATCCTCCACTTGCAATTGGCGAAACGCAAAGAACTCATTTGCATTCTCATTTACATAAACACATTATTTTAATACAAACCACACTAAAAACCCCCCAAAAAACTACAAATCCCAGAATCCCCAAAACTCCCAGAGTTCTCTGGTTTTCATTCCCAGAATCCTCCACTCGCAATTGGCGAAACGCAAAGAACTCATTTACATTCTCATTTACATAAACACATTATTTTAATACAAACCACACTAAAAAAACCCCCCTAAAAACTACAAATCCCAGAATCCCCAAAATTCCCAGAATTCCCTCACCATTGATGAGCTGCAGCGCCTCCTCCTTGGAGCGGGTGATGCGCTCCTGCCTCCAGCTGGACGGGCGGCGCGATTGGCTGTGCTTCACCAGCAGGTGGGAGCAGCGCACCCGGCACGGCTCCGCCCGCCCCGCCCCGCTCGGCCGCTCCCATTGGCTGGCGTTCGTCAGGTGGTTGAAGTAGTACACCCTGCCTGGAATGGTATTGATCGATGATTGGTTATTGATCGGTGATTGGTTAGTGATTGGTATCAAAAATACAGGTTATTGACATCAAATCCCAGCTTATCCACCCCAAAAATCCATTGATGGACACCATTCGTCAGGTGGTTGAAGTAGTACACACGTCCTGAGAGATTATTGATCAGTTATTGGTTATTGATCGGTGATTGGGTATCGATTTATGCTGAAAAATCAGGTTATAGACACTAAAACCCAGCTTATCCACCCCAAAAAAATCCATTAATGGGAGTTCAAAGGTTCACATTAGTCAGGTGGTTGAAGTAGTACACCTTGCCTGGAATGGTATTGATTAATTATTAGTTATTGATCAGTGATCGGATATCGATTTATGCTGAAAAATCAGGTTATTCGCATCAAATCCCAGCTTATCCACCCCAAAAATCCATTGATGGACACCATTGAATTATGTTCATCACATGGTTGAAGTAGTACACCCTGCCTGGAAGGGTATTGATCAATTATTGGTTATTGATCGGTGCCTGCTAAGTGATTGGTATCAAAAATACAGGTTATTGATATCAAATTCCAGCTTATCCACTCTAAAAATCCATTGATGGATTCCACAGGTTCACATTTGCCACGTGATTGAAGTAATGCACGCTTCCTATATATTTATTGATAAATTATTGGTTATTGATCACTGATTGGTTACTGATTGACGCTGAAAATGGCCATTATAGAGCCCCAAAATCAGGTTATAGACACCAAATACTGGCTTGGTGACCCCAAAAATCAGCCTGGTGACCCCCCAAAATCCTCCTTCCCCCCCCCAGTTCCCCTCAGGACGGGGACCCCCATCTAAAATTCCCCTCAATGGGGGGGTCCCTCATTTTTTGAGGTGATGATCCCCTAAATTAGGGGGACCCCCTGAAATTCCCCTCACGGAGTTGCCCCCACCCCAATTTGGGGGTCCCCTCTTCCCTGAGGTGATGATTTCCTCAAAAATCCCCTAAATTTGGGAGACTCCCCCTAAATTCCCCTCATGAATTTCTGGGGAATTTGACGACCCCCCTCAAATTCCCCTCACGGGAGGTGACTCCCACTCATTTGGGGGGTCCCCGCCTCCCTGAGGCCACGACCCCCCAAAATTCCCCTCATGGAGCTGATGATCCCCCCCAAACCCCCCTAAATTGGAGTGTCCTTTCCCTGAGGCCGTGACCCCCTCAGGAATTCGTTGCCGCCCCCTCAAATTCCCCTCACGCATCTCTACCCCCCCCCACGCCCCCTCACCTTCTCTAAACCCAACACCGCCGCCTCCACCCCCTTTTCCCACCTCCCTCATCCCCGCCGCTCCTTCCCCGAGGTCCTCCCGGATCCTCCCGGACGCCCCCCGCCCTCAGGCCCTCACCGGAGCTGCGGCTCATGCGCTTCTCCCACCCCGCGGGCAGCTTCTCCTCCTCCGCCATCTTCCCTTCCCTCTGCCCGCTCTGCTCGGCCCGCCCACACTGGAGCGCTGAGGGGCGGGGAAAACCCGCCTTTCCGCGCTGCTATTGGTCAGCTGGGATGCAGCGCCACCGTTTCCGCAATCCCATTGGTGGAGCCGCCTGTCAATCATACGTCTGGTGAAGCCGAGACGCAGGCGGGAAAGGAGGGACGGTGGCCGCTCGTGGACAAGTTTAATAGAAACGCAAAGCCCCAGCGCTGCCTCTACGGAGCGCGGTTAGGGCGACCCGGTCCCACCGGAGCCACGGAAATAACGGGAGACTCCAAAAGCGCCTTTAATATAAATAAATTCAACGCTCCAGAACCCGCACGGCCTCAAAGTGTCGCCGGTTTGGTCACAGCGCGTATTGGAGGGAGAGAACCGGGCTTGGGGAGAATAACGGGGGAAACCGGGAGAACCGAAGGGACTCGGCAGCCGCTCCTGGTCGTTCATCCCCGTCGTGGATTTCATCCGCAGCAGGAATTCAGGATAACAAAAGGGGGTTGGTGGATTTTGGGGAAGGGAAAGAGGGGAGCAGAGCCGCCCCCGCGACCTCCGGATCTTCCCTGGACCCCCTCAGGAGCCTCCCGGTACTTCACGGACGCTACCGGTGCCTCCTGAACATCCCCGGTACCTCCAGACCGCCATTGTGCTGGACCCGGAAGTGACGTCATCAACAACTGTTGCCTGGTAACGGCGTTTGTTGTTAGCAACGTCCAAGATGGCGGCGGGAGCGGCCTGGGACCCCCGACGGGTGGGTACTGGGAACAACTGGGACTTACTGGGAGGGCATTTGAAGCTACTGGGAGCTACTGGGAGGGCACTGGGAGTTACTGGGAGGGTTCCATGAGGGAATCTCTGAGGTTCCATGAGGGGCTCTGAGGGGTCACTGGGGACAAGGGGGAGAAAGAGGGGACAAATAGCGCCTAAAACTACCCCAATCTCGGAATTTCCTCGTCTTTTTCTCTGCCTTTTCCCGCCTTTTCCTCACCATTCCCCCCTTTTTTTAATTCCCTGCCCTTTTTCCACACCCGCCTTTTTTTTTTTTCCCCCCTGCTCTTTTTTTCCCGCCCTTTTTTTCCCGCTCTTTTCCCCTCCCCTCACGGACTCGGCGCCATTTTGACCCCAAATGCTCCGAAGTTGTGTCCAAAAATTCAGCCGGAATTTGGCCCCGGTGACGAAATTCGGTGACATTCCCAGGTCTCCGTGCCCTCAGAATTTCGGGATTTGTTCCCAAATCCAAATTTTTGTTTTGTATTTTTTTTTTTTTAGTGTGTGTGGGGGAAATTCCTGATTTTTCCCATTTCCCACACTCGTTTTTTAGGGGGGATTTGAGGCCGCAGCTCCGGGATTTTGTGGATTTGATTCAAAGGGAGGAGGAAAATCATTTAAAATTATCCAAAAATCCCCCCAAAATCCCCCAAAATAGGAGAAAAATTCTCCAAAATCCAAAGAAATTCCTCAAAGTCTGTAAAAAGTCCACAGACATTCCCCCAAAATCTACCAAAAAAATATCCATTCAAAATCCCCCAAACCTATTAAAAATACATCCAAAGTCCACAAAAAAATCCATTAAAAGTAAAAAAAAATCCTCCCAAATCTGTAAAAAATTACCCAAAAATTTTAAAAACCCACAAAATATTAAAAACTTGCAATCAAAAAATAACCCATAAAATGCCTTAAAATTCCCCTAAAAGTGAAAAAAATCCATTAAAATGAATTTAAAAATCAATTAAAACCCCCCAAATAATTACCAAAATTCCATGACAGTCACACAAAAATCCACAGAAATCCCCAAAAAACCCTAAAAAAATAAAATTGTTAAAAAATTCCTAAAAATACCCAAAAATATTCAAATGAAAGGCTAAAAAAACCCCAGGAATTCTTTGGGATTGGCCTCAATCCAAGCTTTAAAATCCCCTAAAATTCCTTGGATTAAATTTTAACTTTCTGGAGGGGGAGGGGCAACAGGAACATTCCTGGGATCGTTCTTGGATTCATCCTGATCCTGAAAATCCCAAAAAATTCCCAAAAAAATTCCAGGATGGAAGAGGAGGAGCTCCAGGATGATCTGCGCCAGTTCTCAGGTGGAATTTTTTGATTTTTCCTGGTTTTTTTTCCAAAGGTTTTTCCAAAATTTTTCCTTCCCTTTTCCTCCCCTGAGCAGGGAATTTGGATAATCCCAAAAATTCCAATTCTGGGAGCTTCAAATTCCTGGAAATTAAAAAAAAAAAACCCCTGGAAATAATTGGGAAATAATTAAAAAATACTTCCTTAATTATTCCCCAATAATTCCCAAATAATTCCAAAATATTTTCCAAAATAATTCCCAAATTAATAATTAGAACTAATGATCCCAATTCAATAATTCTGGAATGAAACAGGAATGAATCCCTGAATAATTCCCAATAAAAAGATCCCAAATCCTGGGAATTATCCCCAATTTTTCCTCTCCTGGAGGAGAACTTGGTAATTGATTAATCCCTGGATAAACAGAGCAGGAAAAGCTGGGGGGAAATCCTGGGAAAAAATGAGGGGGAATTTCCTTGGATTTTCCCTGAATTTTCCCTGAATTTTTCCCTATTTTTCCTTGAAATTTTCCTTAATTTTCCCTGTTTTTTTCCTTAATTTTCCCTGAATTTTCCCTTAATTTTCCTTGATTTTCTCCCTTTTTTCTACCCATTTCCCTATTCCCATTTCCCCCATTTTCCTGTTTTCTCTCCCATTTTTTCCCATTTTTTTCATTTTTCCCATTTTCTCCCCATTTTTCCCACTTTTCTCCCCATTTTCCCATTTCCCCATTTTTCTCTCCATTTTTCTCCCCATTCCCCCCATTTTTCTCCCATTTTTCCTATTTTTCTCTCTATTTTTCCCATTTTTCTCCCATTTTCCCCCATTTTTCTCCCCATTTCCTCCATTCCCCTTTCTCCCCCATTCCCCCCCCATATTTTCCTCCCCATTTTTCCCATTTACCCCATCCCCCCCTTTTATCCCAATTTCTCCCCCCATTTTCCCCATTTTTCCCATTTTTCCTGTTTTTCTCCCCAGCCTGCTCGGTGCTCCCTCTCTGTCTCTGCTCCTTCCCTCCCGTGTACCTGACCCTGTTCTCTCTCCCCATTTTCCCATTTCCACCCCATTTTTCTCCCCCATTTTTCCCATTTTTCCCATTTTTCCCATTTTTCCCATTTTTCATTTTCCCATTTTTCCCATTTTTCATGTTTTTCTCCCCATTTTTCCCCCAGCCCGCTTGGCTCTCCCACACTGTCTCCGCTCATTCCCGCTCGTGTACCTGACCCTGTTCTCTCTCCCCATTTTTCCCATTTTTCCCATTTTTCCCATTTTTCCCATTTTCTCCATTTCTCCCAATTTTTCCCATTTCCCCCATTTTTCTCTTTTTCCCATTTTTCATGTTTTTCTCCCCATTTTCCCCCAGCCTGCTCGGCTCTCCCGCGCTGTCTCTGCTCATTCCTGCTGTGTACCTGACCCTGTTCTCCAGCACATTGCTCACATTTTTGTCCCCATTTTCCCATTTCCCCCCCATTTTTCCCATTTTTCATTTTTCCCATTTCTCCCAATTTTTTCCCATTTTTCCCATTTTTCATTTTCCCCATTTTTCCTGTTTTTCTCCCCATTTTCCCCCCAGCCCGCTCGGCTCTCCCGCGCCATCTCTGCTCATTCCCGCCCGTGTACCTGACCCTGTTCTCTCTCCCCATTTTTCCCATTTTTCCCATTTTCCCATTTTCTCCATTTCTCCCAATTTTTCCCATTTTCCCCATTTTTCATTTTCCCATTTTTCATGTTTTTCTCCCCATTTTCCCCCCAGCCCACTCGGCTCTCCCGCACTGTCTCTGCTCATTCCCGCCCGTGTACCTGACCCTGTTCTCTCTCCCCATTTTTCCCATTTTTCCCATTTTTCCCATTTTCTCCATTTCTCCCAATTTTTCCCATTTTCCCCATTTTCCCCATTTTTCCCATTTTTCATGTTTTTCTCCCCATTTTCCCCCAGCCCACTCGGGTCTCCCGCGCTGTCTCCGCTCCCTCCGGGCCGTGTACCTGAGCCTGGCTCTGACCTCGCTGCTGCTCCTCACCCTCAGCGCCCTGGCGCTCGCCAGAGGTGAGACCTCCCCAAAATTCCCAAAAATTCCCCAAATTCCCAAATTCCCAAAATTCCCACAGAACTCCAAAAAATCCCCACGAAACTCCCACAAAATTGCCCCAAAAATCCCGTATTTCCTGACATCGCAGCTCCCAAATCCCAGAATTCCTCCTCGTTCCCAAAATCCTGAATTCCTTCATTCCCAAATTCCCAAATCCTGGAATTCCCTCATTCCCAAATCCCTGAATTCCCAAATTCCTGAATTCCCAAAATCCCTGAATTACCAAAATTCCCAATTTCCCCGAATTCCTCAATTCCCAAATCCCTGAATTCCCTGAATTTCTTCATTACCAAACCCCCAAATTTCCAAATCCCCGAATTCCCAAATTCCCAAAATTCCCTCCTTCCCGAAATTCCCAAATCCCTGAGTTCCCTCATTCCCAAATCCCTGAATTGATCTCCCCAATTCCCAAATCCCTGAATTCCCTGAATTTCCTCATTTCCAATTTCCCAGAATTCCAAAATTCCCTCATTCCCAAATTCCTGGAATTCCCAAATCCCCAAAATTCCCTCATTCCCAAAATTCCCAAATCCTGGAATTCCCAAATCCCATAATTCCCAAAATTCTAATTTTTCAGGAATTTTTTCCCAATTTTTTTTTCCCCAGTTTCCTCCATTTCCTCCAAACTCCACCAGGAGCCCCTGGAGCGGAATTTTTCCGACTGGGATTCCTTCCGTAAGTCCCAAAAATTCCTAAAATTCCCAAAATTTCCCCCACAATGCCAAAATTTGGGGGGGAGAAAATTCCCAAAATCCCAAAATTTAGGGAATTTTTGGGGCAAAAAAATCCCAGATTTAGGGAATTTTTGGGGAGAGAAAAATCCCTAAAAAATTGAATTCTTGAGAGGACAAAAATCCCTTTAAAAATGAATTTTTTGGGGAAAAAAAAAATCCCTAAAAATTTGGATTTTTTGGAGGGAAAAACCCAAAAAAAAAGAATTTTTAGGGCGGAAAAATCCCTAAGAAAAAGAATTTTTAGGGTGGAAAAATCCCTAAAAAAAAAAAAATTTTTAGGGCAGAAAAAATCTTTTAAAAAACTGAAATTTTAGAGGGAGAAAAATCTCTAAAAAAATAAATTTTTCAGGTTAGAAAATCCATGAATAAATGAATTTTGGGGCAAAAAAAATCAATTTTTACCCCATTTTTTCACCGAAAAAACCTCCAAAACCGCCAAAACTCGGTGGATTTTTTCCAACTAAAATTCCCAAATTGCCCAAAATTCCCGAAATTGCCCCAAATTTCCTTTGCCAGTGTTCCCGTGCGGGTCGGATTCCCCGGAGTGGGAATATTTCCAGGGGCACTGTTATTATTTCTCGCTGGCGCGGACGAGCTGGGAGCGAGCGCAGGAGCGATGCCGGGAGCGCGGCGCAGACCTGGCCGTGGTCGGCAGCTTTGCTGAGCAGGTGGGCTTAAACCTGAGACTAAATCTTAATCCTGAGTCTAAATCCTGATCCTGAAATCCCCAATCCTAAAATCCCAAATCCCAAATGGGAATTCCCAAGCGCGGCGCAGACCTGGCCGTGGTCGGCAGCTTTGCTGAGCAGGTGGGCTTAAACCTGAGACTAAATCTTAATCCTGAGTCTAAATCCTGAGTCTAAATCCTGATCCTGAAATCCCCAATCCTAAAATCCCAAATCCCAAATGGGAATTCCCAAGCCACCTGGCCGTGGTCGGCAGCTTTGCTGAGCAGGTGGGTTTAAACCTGAGACTAAATCCTAATCCTGAGTCTGAATCCTGAGTCGAAATCCTGATCCTGAAATCCCCAATCCTAAAATCCCAAATCCCAAATGGGAATTCCCAAGCCACCTGGCCGTGGTCGGCAGCTTTGCTGAGCAGGTGGGTTTAAACCTGAGACTAAATCTTAATCCTGAGTCTAAATCCTGAGTCTGAATCCTGATCCTGAAATCCCCAATCCTAAAATCCCAAATCCCAAATGGGAATCCCGATCCAAAATCTTTAATCCAAATGATCCCGATGATCCCAATCCCAATGATGCCAAATCCCAATGATCCCAACGATCCCAAATCCCAACGATCCCAAATTCCCAAATCCCAACGATCCCAAATCCCAATGATCCCAATGATTCTGATGATCCCAATCCCAAATTCCCATGATCCCAATGATCCCAATTCCCATGATCCCAAATTCCCATGATCCCAAATTCCTGATCCCAAATTCCCAATGATCCCAAATTCCCAATGATCCCAGTGTCTCAAATCCCAAATTCCCAATCCCAAATTCCCAATGATCCCAGTGTCTCAAATCCCAAATTCCCATGATCCCAAATTCCCAATGATCCCAAATTCCCAATGATCCCAGTGTCTCAAATCCCAAATTCCCAATCGCAAATCCCCATGATCCCAAATTCCCAATCCCAAATTCCCATGATCCCAAATTCCCAATGATCCCAAATTCCCAATGATCCCAGTGTCTCAAATCCCAAATTCCCAATCCCAAATTCCCATGATCCCAAATTCCCATGATCCCAAATTCCCAATCCCAAATTCCCATGATCCCAAATTCCCAATCCCAAATCCCCATGATCCCAAATTCCCAATGATCCCAGTGTCTCAAATCCCAAATTCCCATGATCCCAAATTCCCAATGATCCCAGTGTCTCAAATCCCAAATTCCCATGATCCCAAATTCCCAATGATCCCAATGTCTCAAATCCCAAATTCCCAATCCCAAATTCCCAATGATCCCAGTGTCTCAAATCCCAAATTCCCATGATCCCAAATTCCCAATGATCCCAATGTCTCAAATCCCAAATTCCCAATCCCAAATTCCCAATGATCCCAGTGTCTCAAATCCCAAATTCCCAATCCCAAATTCCCAATCCCAAATTCCCAAATTCCCAATGATCCCAGTGTCTCAAATCCCAAATTCCCAATCCCAAATTCCCAATGATCCCAATGTCTCAAATCCCAAATTCCCGATCCCAAATTCCCAATGATCCCAGTGTCTCAAATCCCAAATTCCCAATCCCAAATTCCCAAATTCCCAGTCCCGTCTCCGTGTTCCCCCCGCAGCAGTTCCTGATGTCGCGCGCGCGGAACGAGCGTTTCTGGATCGGCCTCACCGACCGCAATTCCGAGGGAAACTGGGAATGGGTGGATGGCACCGACTACAGCTCGGCCTTCACGTGAGCCCCAAATCCCAGAATTCCACCCCAAAATCCTGGGATCCCCCCCCCCCAAAATCCCAAAATTCATCCCAAAATCCTGAAGTTCTACCCAAAAATCCCCAAAATTCCGCCCCAAAATGGTGAAATTCCGCACCAAAATCCTGGGATTCCACCCTGAAATTCCACCAAAAGAATCCCAAAAATCCGCCTCAAAAATTCTGCCCCAAAATTGGGACATTCCACCCGAAAATCCTGGGATTTTACCCCAAAATTCTACCCCAAAATCCCACCCCAAAATCCCAAAATTCTACCCCACAATCCTGGAATTCCCCTTAAAATCCCAACATTCATCCCAAAATCCTGAAATTCTGCCCAAAAATCCCAAAATTCCGCTCCAAAATTCTGCTTCAAAATCCCAAAATTCCGCCTCAAAAATCCCAAAAATTCCACTTCAAAAATCCCAAAATTCAGCCTCAACAATCCCAAAATTTCACCTCTAAAAACCCAAAAATTCCATCCCAAGATGCTGAAATTTTGCCCCCAAATCCCAGGATTTTACCCCAAAATTCTGTCCCAAAATCCCAAAATTCTGGGATTTCCCCAAAATCCCAAAATTCTGCCTCAAAATCCTGAAATTCCATCCCAAAAATCCCCAAAATTCCATCCCAAAAATCTCAAAATTCCATCTCAAAATCCCCCAAATTCCCCCTCAAAAATCCCAAAAATTCCATCCCAAAATGCTGAACTTTTGCCCCCAAATCCCAGGATTTTACCCCAAAATTCTGCCCCAAAATCCCAAAAATTCCGCCTCCAAAATCCCAAAATTCCGCCTGAAAAATCTCAAAATTCTGCCTGAAAATATCCAAAAATCCACCTCAAGAATTTTGCCCAAAAATCCCAAAAATTCATCTCAAAATCCCCCAAATTCCCCCTCAAAAATTCCATCCCAAAATGCTGAAATTTTGCCCCAAAATTTTGGGATTTCACCCCAAAATCCCATCCCCAAATCCCAGGATTCTGCCACAAAATCCTCAAATTCCACCCCGACACCGTGAGATTCCCCACCAAACCCCCTCTAAAAAAAATCAGATTTTTAAAATTTTTTTTTTTTAATTTTCCCAAATAATTCCGAAATTCCCAAATTTTGGGATTTTTTTTTTGTCCCAGGTTTTGGAAGGAGGGGGAGCCCAGCGACAGCGGCCGGAACGAGGACTGTGCTCACCTCTGGATTCTGGGCAGGTGGAACGATGTGCACTGCACCTTCGAGTGCTTCTATGTCTGTGAGAAACCCCAACACCCCCACTGAAAATTCCCAAAAAAAAAAAATCAAAATTCCCAAAAAAATCCCCATCAAATTCCTCAAAAAACTGGAATTTTTAGGGGGAAATAAAAGCTTTCGTTTGGTCAAAATTTGGGATTTTTCCGCTTTTTTTTTTTCTGAATCTTTCATGAATTTTCCCAGATTTTCCCCCAAATTTCCTGAATTTTCCCAGATTTTTCCAGGTTTTTCCCAATTTTTCCTGAGTTTTCTTGGATTAATCCTGAATTTCCACAGATTTTCCCAAAATTTCCCGAATTTTCCTGAGTTTTCCCGGATTATTCCCAAATTTTCCTGAATTTTCCCAGATTTTCCACAGATTTTCCCAAATTTCCCTGAATTTTCTTGAATTTTCACAGATTTTTCCCAAAATTCCCAGAATTTTCCCAGATTTTCCCCCAATTTCCAGGAAATTCCTTCACTGCACCTTCGAGTGCTTTTTCCAGTGAAATTCCCCAAAAATTGGAATTTCAGGGGGAAATAAAAGCTTTTGTTTGGTCAAATCTGGGATTTTTTTCAGATTTTTTTTTCCAGATTTTCCTGAATTTCCACAAATTTTCCCAGATTTTTCCTGGATTTTTCCTGAATTTTCCCAGATTTTTCCCAAATTTTCATGAGTTTTTGGGAAAATCCCCAAAATCCCAAAAATTCCAATCCTAAAAATCCTGAAAATCCCAATCCTGGGAATCCCAAAAATCCTAGAATAAAAAAAGAGAAATTTTTGGGAAAAAAAAATTTTTTAAATTTTGAAATAAAAAGAAGAAAAAAACCAAATTTTGGGTCCCATCCCGACGATCCTGGCTGGAATTTTTATTTCTCACTCTGATTTTTTTGGGATAAAATCCTGGAAATTTGGGATCAAATCCCAAAGTTCCTTTTCCAGAGGGGAAATTCCAAGGATTTGGGAGAAGATTCCAGAAGATTCCGAGGTTTTAATTCCAGGAATTCTCTGGGGAGGGAAAAAAAAAAATTAGTAAAAATTCAAATTTTAGCCCAAAATTTCCTTTTGTAGGGAAAAAAAAAATTCCCAAAATTCCTTCCCAAATTTCCTTTTTTTTTTTTTTTTTTTAATTTAAATCCCAAATTTTATCCCAATTTTTATCCCAAATTTCCTTTTTTCAGGAAAAAAAATCCCAAAATTTGGGGACATATTGGGGACATTTGGTGACATTTTGGTGCCGTTTTAAGCAGAATTTTGGGGTTTTTTCCCATTTTTATCCCAAATTTTTGGTTCCAGCCTCACCTGTGTTGGTGACACCCAAGGTGACATTTTGGTGACATTTTAAGCAGAATTTTGGCGTTTTTTCCCATTTTTATCCCAAATTTTTAGTTCCAGCCTCACCTGAGGAGGTGACAGCCGAGGTGACATTTTGGGTGACATTTTGGGTGACACTTTGGGTGACTTTTGGTGACATTTTGGGATATTTTGGTGCCATTTTAAGCAGAATTTTGGCGTTTTTTTTCCCGTTTTTATCCCAAATTTTTGGCTCCATCCTCACCTGTTGGAGTGACACTTTGGGTGACATTTTGGGTGACACTTTAAGTGACATTTTGGGTGACATTTTTGGGGCACACAGCAGGAATTTGGTGCCGTTTTGAGCAGAATTTTGGCATTTTTTCCCATTTTTATCCCAAATTTTCGGCTCCAGCCTCACCTGAGGAGGTGACAGCCGCGGTGACATTTTGGGTGACGCTCTGGGTGACACTCTGGGTGACATTCTGGGCACACAGCAGGAACTGGGTGACGTGGGGCTGGCACTGGGTCGTGTCCCGGGGCCGCTCTCGGAGGCAGCGCTCGAAGGCACCGAAGGGTTCGGAGCAATCCCGGCGGATCCGGCGCACCAGGGGGCTGGAAAAAAATGGGAAAAATGGGAAAAAAATTGGGATAAATAAAAATGAAAATATAAAAAAAAAAAATAAAATTGGGGGAAATATCAGGGAAAAGTTTGGGGAAAAATTGGGGGAAAATTGGGGAAAAAATCGGGAGGAAATTGGGAATAAATGGGGGAAAAAATGGGAATAAATTGGGATATTTACAATATAAATAAATATATATATTTTTATATTATATTATACATATATAATATATATATATTATATATATAATATATAATATATTTATAATATAAATAAATATAAATATATATATAATAGTAAATAAATAAATAAAATTGGGGGAAATATCAGGGAAAAGTTTGGGGGAAAATTGGGGAAATTGGGGAAAAAATCGGGAGGAAATTGGGAATAAATCGGGGAAAAAATAGGAATAAATTGGGATATTTATAATATAAATAAATATATATATTTATATATTATACTATATATATATAATATATATATTATATATATAATATACTTATATAAATAAAAATAAATATATATATATAATAGTAAATAAATATAAATAAATAAATAAAATTGGGGGAAATATCAGGGAAAAGTTTGGGGGAAAATTGGGGGAATATCAGGGGAAATTGGGGAAAAAATCGGGAGGAAATTGGGAATAAATGGGGAAAAAATGGGAATAAATTGGGATGAATAAAAAGAAAAATAAATAAATAAATAAATAAAATTGGGGGAAATATCAGGGAAAAGTTTGGGGAAAAATTGGGGGAATATCGGGGAAAATTGGGGAAAAAATCGGGAAAAAATGGGAATAAATTGGGATAAATAAAAGTAAATAAATAAATAAAATTGGGGAAAATATCAGGGAAAATTGGGGAAGAAGTGGGGAAAAAATCGGGAGGAAATTGGGAATAAATGGGGAAAAATGGGAAAAAGATTGGGATGAATAAAAAGAAAAATAAATAAATAAATAAATAGAATTCGGGGAAATATCAGGGAAAAGTGGGGGGGAAATTAGGGGGGAAATTGGGAATAAATGGGGGAAAAAGGGGAATAAATTGGGGAAATAGTGGGAAAAAATTGGGAATAAATTGGGACAAATTTGGGGAAAGTCGAGAGAAAATTGGGCGAAAATTTGGATTAAAATTGGGAATAAATCAGGAAAAAATTGGGAAAAAAATCAGTATTGGGACCCAGTGCTCCCAGTTTGGAACGGTGACAATCCCAGTGCTCCCAGTTTGGGTTGGTGGCAATCCCAGTGCTCCCAGTTTGGTGACAATCCCAGTGCTGCCAGTTTGGGTTGGTGACAATCCCAGTGCTCCCAGTTTGGGTTGGTGACAATCCCAGTGCTCCCAGTTTGGTGACAATCCCAGTGCTCCCAGTTTGGGTCGGTGACAATCCCAGTGCTCCCAGTTTGGTGACAATCCCAGTGCTCCCAGTTTGGGTCGGTGACAATCCCAGTACTCCCAGTTTGGCTCACTCACTGGTTGGAGGCGCACTGGGTGACGCTCAGGGACAGTTGGTGACAATCTCGGTGCCAGCTCCCGGGACTCGCGGCCACGCAGCGCCCGTAGCGCTCCAGCTCCGGCCCGCAGAGCTGGGCGGTGACAGCCAGCGCCTCCCTGCGACAGCGACACTATCGCGATAGTCGGGACAAGCGGGGGACAGCGCGGGGCAGAACCGGGGGGACATCGGGGGACACATTTTGGGGGACATCGAGGGGTAAAACCGGGGGACATCGGGGGACATGGAGGGGCAGAACCGAGGGGACATCGCGGGGCTGGATGGGAGGGACATGAGGGGACTCGGAGGGGACATCGCGGGGCAGAACCAAGGGACAACGCGGGGACAAAATCGAGGGACAGCGGGATTGGATCCGAGGGGACATGAGGGGACACAGAGGATCAGAACCGAGGCCACCAGCACCGCGGGAGGGGACACGGTGGCCTTGAACACCGCGGCAGGGTGAAGAGCGGCAGGGACAGGAGGGGACACAGCGCGACACCGAGGGGACAAGAGCGAACAGGGAGGGGACACGGCCCGACCCTGCCGCCCCTCACTCACATGGCGCCTCTTCTTCCTCCACTTCCGCTTCACTTCCGCCACTCCCTCGCTCTGCGCATGCGCCAACCCCGAGGCGGGAAATGCGGGTTCGGTGTATGCGCAGAAGCCAAAGCGAAAGCGGAAGCGGCCCTCTGAGGGCGGAGGGAAGATGGCGGCGGCCGCGGCGGCCCCTGAGGACGAGCTGGTCTCGTCGGTGACGCTTTACCGGCGGCGGCCGCGGCTGCTCCGCGGTACCGTGCTGCCGTTCGCCGCCGGTCTCTACCCGGCCTGGTTATGGCTGTGGGGGCCGCGGCTGTGGGCGCCGGCGGAGGCGGCGGGGCCGCCCGAAGGGGCGCTGTTGGCGCTCGGCGCCATCGCGGCGCTGCAGGTGCTGACGGCGCTGGCCGGACTCTGGTCCGTGCACGCCGAGTGCGCCCTCAGCTGCGTCAGGGTGAGCGCGGCAAAAGCCTGAGCGGGCTTGGGTCTGAGGGGTTTGGGTCTGAGGGGAATTTTGGGGTTTAAAGGGGATTTAGGGGTTTAAAGGGGATTTGGGGTCTGAGGGGCATTTAGGGGTTTAAAAGGGGGTTTGAGATCTGAGGGGGATTTGGGGTCTGAGGGGGGATTTGGGATCTGAGGGGAATTTAGGGTCTGAGGGGGATTTGGAGTCTGAGGAGTATTTGGGATCTGAGGGGACTTCTGGGGTTTAAAGGGGATTTGGTATCTGAGAGGGAATTGGGATCTGTGGGGAATTTTGGGGTTTAAAGGGGATTTGGGGTCTGAGGGAGATTTGGGGTTTAAAGGGGATTTTGGGGTTTAAAGGGGATTTGGGATCTGAGGGGAATTTTGGGGTTTAAAGGGGATTTGGGGTCTGAGGGAGATTTGGGGTTTAAAGGGGATTTGGGGTTTAAAGGGGATTTGGGATCTGAGAGGGATTTGGGATCTGAGGGGGATTTTGGGGTTTAAAGGGGATTTGGGGTTTAAAGGGGATTTGGGGTCTGAGGGGGATTTTGGGGTTTAAAGGGGATTTGGGGTCTGAGGGGGATTTAGGGGTTTAAAGGGGATTTGGGGTCTGAGGGGGATTTGGGGTCTGAGGGGGATTTTCCCTGCTTTTTTCCCCCAGGAACCCTGTCCCCAAAAAGCCACCCTGGCCAAGGTGGTGCCAACCCCCAACAACGGCTCTGTGGAACTGGTGCCAATCCACAGGGAGCAGGTGAGGGAAATCTGGGAATTCTGTGGAATTTATCCCTAAAAATCAAATTAGTGGGGAGAAATCTGGGAATTCTGATGGGATTTATTCCTAAAAATCAAATTAATGAGAGAAAATCTGGGAATTTCATAGAATTTATCCCTAAAAATCAAATAAATGGGGAAAATTTGGGAATTCCATGGAATTTATCCCTAAAAATATGGAAAATCTGGGAATTTTTCTGGGATTTATTCCTTAAAATGAGAAAAAATATGGAAATTCCACAGAATTCATCCCTGAAAATTCAATTAATGGGAAAAAAAAAATCTGGGAATTCCAGGCAAAACCATTCAGGAAAATATGAAATTTGGGATTTTTCTCCAGGAAAAAAATTGGAATTCGAGGCTGGAATTTTGTGTAGGAATGAGAAATTTGAGCTTTTTTTTTTACTTTTTTTTTTTTTTTTTTTTTTTTGCAGGGTGAGGACGGACAGGAAGCTCTGAGCTTTGAATTCCAGAAAATTAAATATTCCTATGAAATCCATGGAAAAAAACAATTCCTGCCTGTGGCTTTCCCTGTGGAGAATCCTTTGGGATTTTATCAAAATTCCAGAGGGTTCCAGGAGGAGCAGGAAATTCGGGAAGCTGAGAGGAAATTTGGGAATAACAAGTGAGAATTTTTTGGTTTTTGGGGTTTGTTTTTTTTTTTTTTTAGGGGGGAAATAATGGGAATGAGGCTGAAATATTCCAGGAAAATATTCATAAAATATTCTAAATATTTTAGGAAAATGTTGTCAAAATATTTTGGGAAAATATTTCCAAAATGGCTCAAATATCCCAAGGAAATATTCCAAAATATTCTGGGAAAATATTCCAAATATTCTGGGAAAATATTCCTAGTATTATGGGAAAATGTTCGAAAATATTCTGGAAAAACTATTCCAAGATATTTTGGGAAAATATTCCTAAAATACCTCAAATATCCCAAAATTTTCTGGGAAAATATTTCAGGGAAATGTCCTAATATATTTTAGGAAAATATTCCAAAATTTTCCAAGGATTTTTCCCTGGGTTTTTCCTGGGATTTTCCAAGGACTTTTCCCAGAATTTTCCCCAGGATTTTCCCAGAATTTTTCCTGAGTTTTTTCCAGGGGAGTTCCCAGGGATTTTTCCCAGGATTTTCCAAGGATTTTCTCAGGATTTTCCCGGGATTTTTCCCAGGGTTTTCCAAGGATTTCCGTGTGATTTTCCGAAGTTTTTCCCAGAATTTTTCAGGATTTTTCCCGGAATTTTTCCCAGAATTTTTCCCAAGATTTTCCAAAAGTTTTTCCAGGATTTTCCAAGGATTTTCCTTTTTCCAGGGCAGAAATGGTGGTGCCAGAATTCCTGGAGCTTTTCAAGGAAAGAGCCACGGCGCCATTCTTCGTTTTCCAGGTAAAAATCGGGAACAAAAACCAGGAAAAATTCCCAAAATTTGGGAAAAAATGGAAAAAAAATCAGTGGAAAATTCCTAAATTCGCTAAAAATTGGGAATAAACCAAGGAAAATTCCCAGGAATTCTGGGCTGGGTTGGGATAATTTTGATCAGTTTTCCAGTGGAATTTTGGGAATTTCTGGGCTGGAATTTAGGAATTCTGGACTGGAATATCAGGGATTCTAGGCTGGAATTTTGGGAATCCTGGGCTGGAATTTTGGGAATTCTGGGCTGGAATTTCAGGAATTCTGGACTGGAATTTATAGAATTCTGGGCTGGATTGGGACAATTCCGGTCCCTTTTTTCTTTGGAATTTTAGGAATTCTGGGCTGGAATTTTGGTCTGGACTGGGATGATTCTGATCCCTTTTTTTCCCTGGAATTTCAGGAATTCTGGGCTGGATTGAAATGAATTTTGGCTCCTTTTTCTCTGGAATTTTGGGCCAGATTGGAACAATTCTGGTCCCTCTTCCCTTGGAATTTCAGGAGGGATTTCAGTTCTTTTTCCTTTGGAATTCTGGGAATTGTGGGTTGGAATTTTGGGAATTCTGGGCTGAAATTTTGGGAATTCTGGGCTGGAATTTCAGGACAATTTCAGTCCCGTGAGGATTTTCCCGCCGCCGTTTTCCGTTTTTTTTTTGGAATTTCTCGTTTCCTGCCACGAACCCTTCCAGAATTCCCAAAATTCCAGGAATTCCCAATTTTTGGGCTGGATTTTTCCAGGTTTTCTGCGTGGCCCTGTGGTGCCTGGATGAGTTTTGGTACTACAGCGTTTTCACCCTCTCCATGCTCGTGGCCTTCGAGGCCTCCCTGGTGCAGCAGCAGCTCCGGAACCTCTCGGAAATCCGAAAAATGGGCAACAAACCCTTCATGATCCAGGTAAAAACCAGGAATTTTGGGAATTCTGGGAATTTGGGGAATTATTCAAACTCTAAATTCTGTTTTTTTCCACTTTTTTCCCGGTGGTTTTAACCCAAAACTTGTTATTTTTAATTATTTTTCCCTTTTTTTTTTCATTTTTTGTGGTTTTTTTCCCACCGGTTTTCTCCCAAATTTTGGATTTTTTTGGGTGAATTCAGCATTTTTAGGAATTTTAAACATTTTTTCCCTCCTTTTTGTGTGTTTTTGTTGATTTTTATGCTGATTTTACCCCAAAATTTGGGAATTTTGGGTTTTTTTTTCCCACTGATTCATTCCCCAAAAAATGAGATTTTTTTTCCCCAAAATTTGGGAATTTTTGTGGGTTTTTTACCCCAAAATTTGGGAATATTTTTGATTTTTTTCCCACTGATTTTATCCTAAAATTTGGATTTTTGGGGGGGGGGGGGTTTATCCCAAAATTTGGGAATATTTTTGATTTTTTCCCACTGATTTTATCCCAAAATTTGGATTTTTTGGGGTTTTAAATCCCAAATTTTGGAATTTTTTTTTTTTTTTTTTTTTTTCCTCTTTTCCTCTGAAATTTTGGGATTTTTAGGGTTTGGGTCATTCTTGATGATTTTCCCCCAAAATTTGGGAATTTTTGGCAATTTCAGGTTTACAGGAACCGGAAGTGGCGCCCGATCCCCAGCGATGAAATCGTGGCCGGAGACGTCGTTTCCATCGGTAAAAATTGGGAATTTTGGGGGGAAAAATGTCCAAAAATGTGGACTTCTTTGGGAAAAATCCCAAATTTGGGAATTTCATGGAAAAATGTGAAAAAAATTGGAATTTCTGTGGAAAAAAATGGGAATTTTCAGTTCAAAATAACCTAAAAATGTGATTTTTTAAAAAAAAAGTTGTCCTAAAAACAGCAATTTTTTATTCAAAAAAAGACCTAAAAATGGAAATTTTGGGATTTTCTATGGAAAAATTCCCAAAATTTTGGGTTTTCATGGAAAATTTCCTTGAAAATTGGAATTTCCAATGGGAATTTCTATAGGAAACCTTCTGAAAAATGGGATTTTTGTAATGGCAAAATTCCCAAAGATTGGCATTTTAATGGAAAAATCCCTTAAAAATGGAGATTTTTCTGCCTGATTATTCCCAAAAATTTTGGAATTCCCAAAATTTCAGGAATTCCAGGAATTGCTTTTCCCAAATTTCCCATTTTCCTGTGGTTCGAAGGTGAGAAAAAAACGAAAAAATTGGGAATTTTGGAGTGGGAAAAAAGGAAAAATTGATTTTTTTGACTTGGGAATTTTGGGAATTTTCAGGAATTTTGGGAATTTTGGGAATTTTTGCCCCCCCCCAGGTCGTTCCCCCCAGGAGAATTTGGTGCCCTGTGACCTCCTGCTGCTCCGGGGTCGCTGCGTGGTGGACGAGGCGATGCTGACGGGGGAGTCGGTGCCACAGATGAAGGTTTGGGGCAAAAAATGGGGAAATTGGGCAAAAATGGGGGAAAAAATGGGAAATTAGGGGAAACGAAAAAGAAAAATTCTGGAAAAAAAAGAGGAAAATTCGGGGGAAAAAATGGGGAAAAATCGGGAAATATTGGGGAAATATCAGGGGAAAAATTGGGGAAAAATCAAGGAAAAATCGGGAAAAAATTGGGATAAATTTGGAATAAGTTGGGGAAGTATCAGGGGGAAATTGGGGAAAAAATGGGGAAATTTGGGCAAAAAATGGGGAAATTTGAGGGAAAAATGAGGAAATTTGGGGCAAAAAATGGGGAAATTTTGGGAAAAGTGGGAAAAATTGGGGAGAAAAATAGGGGGAAAAATGTGGGGAAAATGTGGAAAAATGGGATAAAAAATGGGAAAAATTGAGTGAAAAATGGGGAAAATCAGGGGAAAAATGGAGGAAAAAATGGAGGAAAAAGTGGAAAAAAGGAAAAAAATGGAGAAAAATGAAAAGAAAAGGGGAAAAAATAAGATAAATGGGGAAAAATGGGGATAAAATGAGGTTTGGGTGGAAAATTGGGAATTTTGGTTGGAATTGTGTGTGTTCCCTCGGCAGGAGCCAGTGGAGGGGCTGAGCCCTGAGCTGGGATTGATGGGATAAAAATGGGATAAAAAATTGGAAAATGGGGTAAAAAATTGGAAAAATGGGGAGAAAAATAGGGAATGAATTAGGAAACGTCTGGGGAAAAATGGGGGGAAAACTGAGAAAAAAATGGGGGAAAAAATTGGGAAAAAAATAGGGAAAAAATGGTGGGAAAACTTGGGAATAATTGGGATAAAATGAGGTTTGGGTGGAAAATTGGGAATTTTGGTTGGAATTGTGTGTGTTCCCTCGGCAGGAGCCAGTGGAGGGGCTGAGCCCTGAGCTGGGATTGATGGGATAAAAATGGGATAAAAAATTGGAAAATGGGGTAAAAAATTGGAAAAATGGGGAGAAAAATAGGGAATGAATTAGGAAACGTCTGGGGAAGAATGGGGGAAAAATAGGGAAAAATGGTGGGAAAAGTGGGGGGAAATTGGGATAAAATGAGGTTTGGGTGGAAAATTGGGAATTTTGGTTGGAATTGTGTGTGTTCCCTCGGCAGGAGCCGGTGGAGGGGCTGAGCCCCGAGTGGCTGCTGCAGCTCTGGGATTGATGGGATAAAAATGGGATAAAAAATTGGAAAATGGGGTAAAAAATTGGAAAAATGGGGAGAAAAATAGGGAATGAATTAGGAAACGTCTGGGGAAGAATGGGGGGAAAACTGAGAAAAAAATGGGGGAAAAAATGGGAGAAATTGGGGAAAAATAGGGGAAAAATGGTGGGAAAAGTGGGGGAAAATGGGGATAAAATGAGGTTTGGGTGGAAAATTGGGAATTTTGGTTGGAATTGTGTGTGTTCCCTCGGCAGGAGCCGGTGGAGGGGCTGAGCCCCGAGCGGCCGCTGCAGCTCTGGGATTGATGGGATAAAAATGGGATAAAAAATTGGAAAATGGGGTAAAAAATTGGAAAAATGGGGAGAAAAATAGGGAATGAATTAGGAAATGTCTGGGGAAAAATGGGGGGAAAACTGAGAAAAAAATGGGGGAAAAAATGGGAGAAATTGGGAAAAATAGGGGAAAAATGGTGGGAAAACTTGGGAATAATTGGGATAAAATAAGGTTTGGGTGGAAAATTGGGAATTTTGGTTGGAATTGTGTGTGTTCCCTCGGCAGGAGCCAGTGGAGGGGCTGAGCCCTGAGCTGGGATTGATGGGATAAAAATGGGATAAAAAATTGGAAAATGGGGTAAAAAATTGGAAAAATGGGGAGAAAAATAGGGAATGAATTAGGAAACGTCTGGGGAAAAATGGGGGAAACTGAGAAAAAATGGGGGAAAAAAAGGGAGAAATTGGGAAAAATAGGGGAAAAATGGTGGGAAAAGTGGGGGGAAATGGGGATAAAATGAGGTTTGGGTGGAAAATTGGGAATTTTGGTTGGAATTGTGTGTGTTCCCTCCCTAGGAGCCGGTGGAGGGGCTGAGCCCCGAGCGGCCGCTGCAGCTCAGCGAGGACGGGCGGCTCCACGTCCTGTTCGGGGGCACGCGGGTGGTGCAGCACATCCCCCCCCAGAGAGCCTCAGCCGGGCTCAGGCGTGAGTCTGGAGCCCAAAAATCCTCAATTCCCAAAATCCCATCCTGGAATTCCCAAAATCCTAAATTCCCAGCCCAAAATTCCCAAATTTTCATCTTAAAATCCCCACTGGGGCTTTTCATCATGTCCCGCCCCAGAGAGCCTCAGCCGGGCTCAGGCTGAGTCTGGAGCCCAAAAATTCTCAGTTCCCATCCTGGAATTCCCAAAATCCCAAATTCCCATCCTGGAATGCCCAAAATCCCAAATTCCCAGCCCAAAATTCCCAAATTTCCGTCTTAAAATCCCCACTGGGGCTTTTCCTCATTTCCCGCCCCAGAGAGCCTCAGCCGGGCTCAGGCTGAGTCTGGAGCCCAAAAATTCTCAGTTCCCATCCTGGAATTCCCAAAATCCCAAATTCCCATCCTGGAATTCCCCAAATCCCAAATTCCCAGCCCAAAATTCCCGAATTTCCATCTTAAAATTCCCACTGAGGGTCTCCTCACTCCCCACCCCAGAGAGCCTCAGGTGTGAGTCTGGAGCCCAGAAATCCTCAATTCCCAAAATCCCATCCTGGAATTCCCAAAATCTCATCCTGGAATTCCCAAATTCCCAGTCTGAAATTCCCAAATCCCCACCCCAAAATTTCCAAATTCCCAGCCCCAAAATTTCCAAAATCCCAAAATTCCCTGGGATTCACTCCAAATTCCCAGCCCCAAAATTTCTAAATTCCCAAATTCCCAGCCTGAAATTCCCAGATTCTAACCTCAAAATTCCCAGGAATTCCTAGCCCTAAATTCCCTGGAATTCCTGCCCTGAGATTCCCAAATTCCCACCCCAAAATTCCCAAATTCCTACCCCAAAATTTCCAGCCTCATATTCCCTGGAATTCCCAGCCCAAAATCCTAAATTCTCAAATCCCCAAATCCCCAAATTCCTGGAATTCTCTCTGAGACTTCTGGGATATTTCCCTGCTGGATTTCTTTGGGAATTTCCTTGGGAATTCCTGGGAATTCACTGGAATTTTTATTTTCCCCCTCCCAGCCGTGGATAACGGGTGCTTGGCCTTCGCCCTCCGCACCGGCTTCAACACGTCCCAGGTGAGCCCGGAATTCCATGGAATTTTTATGGAATTCTAGGGGAATTTTCATGGATTTTTTTTTCCCCGTGGGAATTTTATGGAATTCCGTGGAATTTTCAAGGAATTTTGTGGGATTTTTCTAGAGTTCTGTGGGATTTTAATGGAATTTCCATGGGATTTTTTCGGTGGGATTTTTCCAGAATTCCTGGAATTTTCCTGCAATTCCATTGGATTTTTTTCTGTGTGATTTTTACGGAATTCCATGTGATTTTTATAAAATTTCATGGAATTTTAATGGAATTTCTGTGGGATTTTTCCAGAATTCCATGGGATTTTTATGGAATTCCCTGGGATTTTTTTCCATGCAAGTTTTCCAGAATTCCACATGTTTTTTTTCTGGAATTCCTGGAATTTTTCTGGAATTCCCTGGGATTTTTCTGGAATTCCGTGGGATTTTTACAGAATTCTATGGGATTTTTATGGAATTTCCATGGGTCTTTTTCCCACACGATTTTTCCAGAGTTCTGCACAATTTTTGCAGAATTCCTGGAATTTTCCCAGAATTCCATGGGATTTTCCCACAATCCCATTTCATTAGATTTTTGTGGGATTTTTTCAGAATTCCATAGGATATTTACAGAATTCCTGGAATTTTCCTGGAATTCCACATGATTTTCCCCAGAATTCCTAGAATTTTTTCCATAATCCCGTGTGTCATTTTTCCAGAATTCTTGGGATTTTGATGGGATTTTTCCAGAATCCCACGGGTTTTTAATGGAATTTCCATGGCATTTTTGTGGGATTTTTCTGGAATTCCATGGGATTTTTTTTTTTTCCACGCGGTTTTTGGGGAATTCCCGGCATTTTCCTGGAATTCCCTGGAATTTCCCTCTTTCCCAGGGGAAGCTGCTCAGGACCATCCTGTTTGGGGTGAAAAGGGTCACAGCCAACAACCTGGAGACCTTCATCTTCATCCTCTTCCTCCTCGTCTTCGCCGTGGCCGCCGCCGCCTACGTCTGGATCCAGGGTGGGAATCCCAGAATTCCAGAAATTCTGGGAATTTTGGGAATTCTGACAGGGGGAGGGGCTTCCCAAAGATTTAGGGGGAAACGGGAAAGCAGAAGCGTTTTTGTTCCATTTTAATTCTGTTTTTATTTAGTTTTTATACTATTTTTTTCCTGTTTTTATCCCATTTTTATCTCATTTTTGTTCCATTTTTATCCTTTTTTATTCCATTTTTATTTCATTTTAATCCTGTTTTTATTCCATTTTTATCATGTTTTTGTCCTATTTTTATCCCATTTTTATTTTATTTCTATTTCATTTTTATCCCATTTTTATTGCCTTTTAGTCAATTTTTTTTCAATTTTTATTCAATTTTTTTCCCTTCTTTGTTCCATCCTTATCTTTTCTTACATTTTTATCTTGTTTTTATCCCATTTTTATCTTGTTTTTATCCCATTTTTATCATATTTTATCTCATTTTTATCTCAGTTTTATTGTACTTTATCCCATTTCTATTCCATTTTTATCCCATTTTTATCCGAGTTTTATCCCAGTTTTATCCCATTTTTATGCCATTTTTTCCCATTTTCCCCCCATTTTTTCCCAATTTTTCCCATTTTAATCCAAATTTTTCCCATTTTCCCCTGTTTTTATCCCATTTTTTCCCATTTTTTCCAAATTTCCCAAATTCCAGGCACCCAGGACCCCCGTAGGAACCAGTACCGCCTGTTCCTGGAGTGTGCTCCGATCCTGACCCGTTTTATCCCATTTTATCCCATTTTATCCCATTTTATCCCATTTTATTCCATTTTATCCCATTTTAACCCCATTTTATCCCATTTTAACCCCATTTTATCCCATTTTAATTCTATTTTTTCCCATTTTAATTCAATTTTTAGGCACCCAGGACCCCCGCAGGAACCAGTACCGCCTGTTCCTGGAGTGTGCTCTGATCCTGACCCATTTTATCCCATTTTAACCCCATTTAGTCCCATTTCTACCCCATTTTAACCCCATTTTAACCCAATTTTTTCCCATTTTAACCCATTTTAACCCCATTTTAACCCCATTTTTTCCCATTTTTAGGCACCCAGGACCCCCGCAGGAACCAGTACCGCCTGTTCCTGGAGTGTGCTCTGATCCTGACCTCGGTGGTGCCCCCCGAGCTGCCCATCGAGCTCTCCCTGGCCGTCAACACCTCCCTCATCGCCCTGGCCAAGCTCTGTGAGAATCCACAAATTTGGGGAATTTTTTTGAGGAATTGGTGGGAGGGGTCGATGTGAGGGGGAAATTTGGGGTTGGAGGATTTTTTTAGGGGTTTTTTGGGATTTTTTTTCATTTTTCCCCTGAAGAAAAATCCCAAATTTTTCCCTCCCAAAACCCAAATTTTCTCCCCAAATCCTCAATTTTTTCTCCCCCAAAAATCCTCGGTTTTTTCCCCAAATCTCCTAAGTTTAAAAAAAAAAAAAAAAAATCCCCATTTTCCCCCAAAACCCTCAAATTTTTGCTCTTAAGATCCCAATTTTTTTCCCATTAAAATCACCATTTTTTTCTCCACAAATCCTCATATTTTTCCCCCCCAAAAAAACCCTTTTTCCCCCAAATCCCCTTTTTTCCTCCCCAAAATCCCCACATTTTCCCCCAAATCCCCATTTTTACCTCTATTTTCCCCTCCCAAAATCCCCATTTTTCCCCTCAAATTCCGCATTTTTTCACCAAAAATCTCATTTTTTCCCCTAAAAAATCCCCATTTTTCCTCAAAAACCCCTCAATTTTTTCCCCCATCGACCTCCAAATTTTTCCCCCTAAAACCCCCAAATTTTCCCTTCCCCAAATTCCCAACTTTCCCTTTTTTCCAGATGTTTATTGCACGGAGCCTTTCCGGATCCCGTTCGCGGGGAAGGTTCAGGTTTGCTGCTTCGACAAAACCGGCACCTTGACCAGCGACCACCTGGTGGTCAGAGGGGTGGCTGGCCTCAGGTGGGTCCTGATCCCAAAATTTAGGATTTTTGGGATTTTTGGGAATTTTTTGGGGCATTTTTTTAGGGATTTTTTGGGATTTTTTTGCCTTTTTTTGGCAATTTTTTGGCATTTTTAGAGAGTTTTAATGGGATTTTTCGGGCTTTTTAATGGGATTTTTTCAGGTTTTTTAATGGGAATTTTGAAGGGTTTTAATGGGATGTTGGGAGGTTTTAAATGGGATTTTTGGAGATTATTTAATGAGATTTTGGGAGGTTTTTAATGAGATTTTTTTCAGGTTTTTTAATGGGATTGTGGGTGGTTTTTAATGGGATTTTGGGAGGTTTTCACAAAGGAGTGGCTGGGCTCAGGTGGGTCTTGATCCCAAGATTCCCAATGGGAATCAAAAATTTGGGGTTTTTGGGATTTTTTGGGGGGATTTTTGGAGGTTTTTAATGGAATTTTTTCAGGCTTTTTAGTGGGATTTTTGGAGGTTTTTTAATGGGATTTTCCAGGGTTTTTAATGGGATTTTTTGGAGGATTTTTATGGGATTTTGAGTGTTTTTTAATGGGATTTTGGGAGGTTTTCACAAAGGAGTGGCCAAGCTCAGGTGGGTCCTGATCCCAAAATTCCCAATGGGAATCAAAAATTTGGGGTTTTTAGGATTTTTTGGAATTTTTTTGGCATTTTTAAGGGATTTTTGGGGATATTTTTGGCCTTTTTTTTGACAATTTTTAGGGATTTTTGGAGGTTTTTAATGGGATTTTTGGAGGTTTTTAATGGGGTTTTTTCAGGTTTTTTACTGGGATTTTTGGAGGTTTTTAATGGGGTTTTTGGAGATTATTTAATGAGTTTTTTGGAGGTTTTTAATGGGATTTTGGGTGGTTTTTTAATGGCATTTTGGAGGGATTTTTTCATTTTTTTTAATGAAATTTTACAGCTCATTATGTACAAAATTCATAGAATTTTGACTATTTCACCCATTTTTTTCCCCTTTTTTTTCCCCCACCTCAATTTCCTCTAAATCTCCTTTACAAACCCCTTTGGGGATGATCCCAAAATTCCAAATTTTCCCTCAGGGAAGGGAAGGAAGTGCTGCCAGTGTCGGAAATTCCAGTGGAAACTCACCGAGCCATCGCCTGCTGCCATTCCCTGGTGCAGCTGGAGGACGGGACAATCGTGGGAGATCCTCTGGAAAAAGCCATGCTCACAGCTGTGGATTGGACATTGACCAAAGGTAAATCCCAAATTTTTCCTGGAATTTTTTTTTTTTTTTCCTGGAATTTTGAGGCGTTTCGGGTGGGAAAAGGTCCAAAAAAAAATTATTCGCGTTAAATCGTTCCGCTAAAATCGCGTGAAAATTCTGTAAAATTCGCAAAATTGTTATCAAAATATTCCATAAAGTCTCCACAAAAACCCCACTAAATCTTTCTGTAAAAATCCCACAAAATCCTTACAAAGTCCCCACAAAAATCCCACAAAATTTCTCTACAGAAATGTCACAAAATTCTCACCGAAAAATTCCACAAAATCCCCACAAAAATCCCACAAAATCATTTTACAGAAAAGCCACAAAATCCTTACAAAGTCCCCACGAAAATCCCACAAAATTTCTCTGCAGAAATGCCACAAAATCCTCACCAAAAATTTCCACAAATTTCTACAAAATCCTCATAAAATCCCCACAAAATCCCACAAAATCTTTTTACAGAAATCCCACAAAATCCTCGCCGAAAAATTCCACAAAATCCCCACAAAAATCTCACAAAATCTTTTTACAGAAATCCCACAAAATCTTTTTACTGGAAATTTCCACAAAATCCTCACAAAGTACCCATAAAAACCCCAAAAAATTTCTCAAGAGAAATCCTAGAAAATCCTCATTGAAAATTTCCACAAATTCCCCACAAAAATCCCACAAAATCTTTTTATAGCAAAGCCACAAAATCCCCACAAAAATCCTCACAAAATCCTCACAAAAATCCTCAAAATTCTCACTGAAAAATTAAACAAAAATCACACAAAATCCTCACAAAAATCCCCTTAAATTTTGTTTTAATTATCTATAATTCCACCTGAATTCTGATTAATTTCACTTAAATTATGCAGAATTCCACCTGAATGATCCAGAGTTCCTTGAAATCCGTTAAATCCCTGAATTCTCCACAATTCCCACCCGAATCCCCCTCAAACCACCCCTAATTCCCAATTTTTCCTCCCCCCCAATTCCCAATTTTTTTCCCCCACATTCCCAATTCTTTTTCCCTCCCAGCACCTCCTTTCAGGATTTCCTGATTTCCTTTGTTTCCAGATGAGAAAGTTTTCCCGAGGAGTCTAAAAACTCCGGGAATGAGAATTCACCAGCGCTTTCATTTCTCCAGTGCCCTGAAGAGAATGGCGGTGCTGGCTTCCCTGGAAAGTGCCTCTGGAGAAATCCGATACCTGGCAGCTGTCAAGGGTGCTCCTGAGACCCTGCACGCCATGGTGAGAGAAAAAAAAATGGAAATTCCAAGGAAAAATGGGAATTTGGGAATGGCAGGAGCTCAAAATGGCCGCCCTGTTGTGAGGGGAAGAGCAGGCCCAGAGCCTGTGGTGAGGGCAAATTCCAGGGAAAATTTGGCTCAGAGCTTGTTGTGAGGGAAATTCCAGGAAAAAATGGGGAGTTGGGAATGGGGAAATGCTCCTGAGACCCTGCAGGCCATGGTGAGAGAAGAAACAGGGAAATTCCAAGGAAAAATGGGAATCTGGGAATGGCAGGAGCTCAAAATGGCCGCCCTGTTGTGAGGGGAAGAACAGGCCCAGAGCCTGTGGTGAGGGCAAATTCCAGGGAAAATTTGGCTCAGAGCTTGTTGTGAGGGAAATTCCCAGAAAAACTGGGGATTTGGGAATGGTGGGAATGCTCCCAAAACTCTGCAGGTCACGGTGAGGGGAGAAATTCCAAGGAAAAATTGGAATCTTGGAGTATCAGGAGCTCAAAATGGCCGCCCTGTTGTGAGGGGAAGAACAGGCCCAGAGCCTGTGGTGAGGGCAAATTCCAGGGAAAAATGGGCCCAGAGCTTGTTGTGTGGGAAATTCCAGGAAAAAATGGGGATTTGGGAATGCTGGGGCTCCTCAGAGCCTGTGGTGAGTGAGAACTCCATGGAAAAAGGAAAATCTGGGAATGCCAGGAGGCCAAAATGGCCACCCAGGCCTTGTGGTGAGGGCAAATTCCAGGAAAAATGAGAATCTGTGAATATTTGCACTCCCCAGAGCCTGTGGTGAGGGCAAATTCCAGGGAAAAATAAAAATCTGGGAATGCTGGGAGATCAGGGAGGTGGAAATGCACGTGGAGTGTGAATTCCAGTTGAATTAATCCCAAATTATCCCGAATTCCCTGCAGTTTCACCCAGATTCTTCTAAATTCCTGCCTCCTTTTCTCCCCAAATCTCCTCATTTTTCCCAGTTTTCCACCAAAACCCTTTGGAATTCCCTCAGATTCATCACTCATGGAATGTTTTCCCATTTTTTTCCCAGTTATCCCAATGTCCCAGCAACTACCACGAGATCCATCGGGAATTCTCCTACGAGGGCGCGCGGGTCCTGGCCCTGGGCTACAAGGAATTGGGAGCCTTGAGCCACCAGCAGGTGAAAAAAATTGTGAAAAAATCCTGGAATTCCAGACCTGGGAAGTGCTGGGAGAGGGGTTGGGAAAAGGAGAGGTTTGTAGGAAGTGGAATTTGGGGTTTTGGGGGAGTTTTTCTGAGGAAATTCCCATTCCTGAGCTCCTTCTGAGCATCCCAAAGGGATTTTTCCTGGGAAATTCTCATTCTACAGGATCCCAAAGGAATTTTTCCAGGGAATTCCTATTCCTGAACCCCTTCAGAGCATCCCAAAAGGACTTTTCTAGGGAATTCCTATTCCTGAAACCCTGCTGAGCATCCTAAAGGAATATTTCCAAGGAAATTCCCATTCCTAAAACCCTTCAGAACATCCCAAAGGGATTTTTCCAGGGAAATTCTCATTTTAGAGGATCCCAAAGGAATTTTTCCTGGGAAATTCCTATTCCTAAAACCCTTCAGAGCATCCCAAAGGGATTTTTCCAGGAAATTCCCATTTTAGAGGATCCCAAAGGAATTTTTCCAGGGAAATTCCCATTCCAGAGCATCCCAAAGAACTTTTTTCAAGGAAATTCCCATTCCTGAACCCCTTCAGAGCATCCCAAAGGAATTTTTCCAGGGAAATTCTCATTCCTGAGCCCCTTTTTGAGCATCCCAAAGGGATTTTTTCCAGGGAAATTCTCATTTTGGAATTCTCTTTTCTTTTGGGAATTTGGGATCACTCTAAGCTTTTAACAGCACTAAACTCATCCCAGGGATTCTCCAAATCCCAAGAATCAGCTTTGGGAGGAGGGATTTGATTTTTTAAAGAATTTGGGAATTCTGAATCCGGGATTTTTTTCATGGAAAAAGGTGCGGGAGATGAAGAGGGAATCCCTGGAATGTGACTTGAAGTTTGTGGGATTCATCGTGGTCTCCTCCCCCTCAAATCCGACTCCAAGGCCGTGATCCGAGAGATCCAGAGCGCTTCCCACCGCGTGAGGAATTCCGGGAATTCCGGGAATTCCCGGATTTTGGGGAGGGTGGAGAGTGGGGGGAATGGTCAGAGAGGGGTGGGAAGGGAAAATTGGGAATTTCCAGGTTGAAAATGGGGAAATTCCAATGGAAAAGGGGGAAAACTTCAGTCTGAAAATTGGGAGTTTGCAAGTTGAAAAGTGGGGAGATTGGAAGTGGAATAGTGGAAATTAGAGGTTGGAAATGGGAAAATTCCAAGTGGAAAAATGGGGAAATTCCAGGTTGAAAATGAAAAAATTACAAGTGGAAAATGAGGAAAATTCCAGGCTGTAAACTGGGAAATTTCAGTGTAAAAACCAGGAAAATTCCAGGCTGAAAACTGGGAAAATTCCATGAGGAAAAGGAGGTGAAATTCCAAATGGAAAATAGGGAAAAATCTAAGGCTGAAAACCTGGAAGATTTCAGGTGGAAAACTCAGAAACTGGAAGCTGAAAACCTGGAAAATTCCAGGCTGAAAAGAGGGAGAATTCCAAATGGAAAATAGGGAAAACTCCAGGCTGAAGAATCGGGAAAATTTTGAGTGGAAAACTCAGAAATTTGAGGTTGAAAACCTGAAAAATTCCAGGCTGAAAACCCGAAAAATTCCAAGAGGAAAATGGGGAAAATCCCAATTTAAACCCCCTGGATTTGGGAATTTTCCCTCTGTCGGTCGGGGGTGATTCCCAGCTCTTAATTGGGGCTGGAATTTTTTTGGGAATTGCCCAAAATTCCAGGTGGTGATGATCACAGGGGACAGCCCGCTGACCGCCTGCCACGTGGCACGGGAGCTGCACTTCCTGCAGAAGGAGAAAATCCTGATCCTGCAGCCCCCAGAGCGCCCTGGTAATGGGAATTACAGTGGGAATTATGGGATGGGGAGTGGTGGGAATAATGGGAATTATGAGAATTATGGGATTGGGAATAATGAGAATAATGGGAATGGGAATAATGGGGTTGGGAATGAGAGCTGCACTTCTGTAGAAAGAGAAAATCCTGATCCTGCACTACCGGAGCGCCCTGGTAATGGGAATTATAGTGGGAATTATGGGATGGGGAATGGTGGGAATTGTGGGATTGGGAATAATGGGGATAATGGGAATAATGGGATTCCCCATTCACAGATTCCCATTCCCATGGAATTCCCATTCACAGATTGATTCCCATGGAATTCCCATTCCTGATTGATTCCTATGGAATTCCCATTCCTGAATTCCCATGGAATTCTCAGACTCCCATGGAATTCCCATTCCCAGATTCCATAAAATTCCCATTCCCATGGAATTCCCGTTTTCCCCCAGGCCTGCCCTGGCAGTGGCGCTCCCGGGACGGCTCCGTGGCTCTCCCAGCATTCCCGAATTCCCTGCGGGATCTGACGGATCACCCAGGCTGTGCCCTGTGGAGGGGGAGGGCTGGAGCAGCTTCTTGACTGCGGGATCGGGCTCACTCGCCTCATCCCCCACGTGCGCGTCTTCGCCAGGGTGGCACCCAAGCAGAAGGTGAGGAGGGGGTTGGGGGTGGGAATTCCTGGGATTTGGGATCCTTGGGATGGGAATTCCTGGGATTTGGGATCCTTGGGATGGGGATTCCTGGGATTTGGGGCTCTGGGAATGGGAATTCCCAGGATTTGGGGTCTTTGGGGCGGGGATTCCTAAGGTTTGGGGACTTTGGGAGTAGAGATTTGTGGCTTTGGGATGGGGATTCTCAAGATTTGGGACCCTTGGGATGGGGATTCCCAGGATTTGGGACCCTTGGGATGGGGATTCCCAGGATTTGGGGTCTTTGGGAATGGAGATTTGGGATGGGAATTCCCAAGATTTGGGATCCTTGCGATGGGGATTCCCAGGATTTGGGATCCTTGGGAATGGAAATTCCCAGGATTTGGGGTCTTTGGGATAGGAATTTTCAGGATTTAGGGGTCTGGGAATGGAGATTTGGAGTATTTAGAATGGGAATTCCCAGGATTCGGGGTCTTTGGGATGGGAATTCTGAAGTTTTGGGGCCTTTGGGATGGAGATTCCCAGGATTTGGGGTCCTTGGGATGGGGATTCCTAAGATTTGGGGTCTTTGGGAATGGGAATTCCCAGGATTTGGGGTCTTTGGGAATGAGGATTTGGCATTTTTGGGATGGGAATTCCCAGGATTTGGGATCTTTGGAATAGGAATTCCTGGGATTTGGGATCTTTGGGATGGGAATTCCCAGAATTTGGGATCTTTGGGAATGGGGGGAATGTCCCTGTTTTGATCCTAAAAAACCCCAAGCCTCTTCCAGCCCTGAATTTCAAACCTTTGGCAACCTGGGAATGAAGAATCCAGCCCTCAATTCCCAAATTTTGGAGCCCTCCCACCAATCCCACCCAGGAATTCCTGGATTTTGGGATCTTTTCCTGATTTTTTATTTTTGGGGGCAGGAATTTGTGATCACAGCACTGAAGAGTTTGGGTTATTGCACCCTCATGTGTGGGGACGGCACCAACGACGTGGGAGCGCTCAAACACGCCGATGTGGGTGAGAAAATTCCCAAAATTCCCAAAATTCCCAAAATTCCTGAGATCCGCCCCAAATCCAAGCATTTCCCAACTTCCAGAGCTGCTTTTTTGGGGCCAGGAATGGAAATAAAGAGAAAATTCCAGCTTTTTCTGGGGATTTTTCACTTGGATTTTCACTTTTTTTCCCTTGGTTTTCTCTCTGGTTTTCTCTTGGTTTTTCCCTGCTTTTTCCCTATTTTTTTCTATTTTCCCCCAAATTCCCCCCCAATTCATTCCTTTTCTCCCTGATTCCCTCTAATTTTCCCCATTTTATTCCTTGTTTTTCCCCCCAAATTTCCCCAACTTTTCCCTAATTTCCTCCAATTTTCCCCCATTTTCCCTCCCAATCTTTCCCCAATTTCTCCCTGATTTTCTCCCTGCTATTCCCCAATTTTTCACATTTTATTCCTTGTTTTTCCCAATTTTTCCCCAAATTCCTCCAATTTTTCCCCAAAATTTCTCCTGAATTCCCCCGATTTTCCCCCAGTTTCTCCCTGATTTCACTGATTTCTGCCTGATTTTCTCCCTAATTTCCCCCATTTTATTCCTTATTTTTCCCAAATTTTCCCCCAATTTTCCCCCCAATTTTTCCTCAATCTTCCCCCAACTTCCCCCCAATTTTTCCCTGAATTTTCCCCAACTTTCCCCCAATTTCCTCCAATTTTCCCCCAGATTTTTTCCCAATTTTCTCCCAATTTCTCCCGGATTTTCTCTCGAGTTTCCCCCAATTTTCCCTGAATTTCCCCCGAATTTCCCCCAATTTTTCCCCAATTTTCCCCCAATTCCCCCAGTTTTCCCCCCTAATCCCCCATTTTCTCCCCCCAGGTGTGGCCCTGCTGGCCAACGCCCCCGAGCGCCTCCCGGAGCGGAAGCGCCGCCCCCGCGACGGCCTCGGCGACGCCAAAGCCACGATCCCGGCCCGGAACCCGGCCAGGGCAGCCAAGCACCGAGCCCTGGCCCAGAGGGAGGAGCAGCTGGCTGCACACAGGGTGAGAAGGAATTTTTTGGGGATTTTTTGGGATTTTTTTGGGGCATTTTTTGGGATTTTTTGCAATTTTTTTGTGATTTTTTTGTGGGATTTTTGAGATTTTTGGGGATTTTGGGGATTTTTTGGGGCATTTTTGGGATTTTTTTTGTGATTTTTGGGGGATTTTTGAGATTTTTGGGGATTTTTTGGTGGGGGATTTTTTTTTTTTTAATTTTTGAGGGATTTTGGGGGATTTTTTGGGATTTTTGGGATTTTTGGGATTTTGGGGGATTTTTTTATTTTTTTTTTTTTTTTTTTTTTTTGGGGGATGTTTTGGGGATTTTTAGGGATTTTTGGGGGGATTTTTGGAGGGTTTTTTGGGATTTTGGGGGGATTTTTTGGGAATTCCAGTGGGGAAAAGGGTGGAAAAAAAAGAGAGGGAATTCCAGTGCGGAAAGGGATAACATGGAATAAACCCTGGAATTCTGGAGGTGAGAAGACACCTCCAACCCCATCACCCCAGATCCCAAACTTCCACCTTTTCCAGCCATTCTGGGTGATTTTGGGGTTTTTTTGGGAATTCCCAATCCCACAGGAACGGCTGAGCCAGGTGCTGAGGGATCTGGAAGAGGAAAGGGCGCCGGTGGTGAAGCTGGGGGACGCCAGCATCGCCGCCCCCTTCACCTCCAAACTCTCCTCCATCCAGTGCAGTGAGTGCCCAGCCCCCAAAAACTGGGAAAAAACCTCGGGAATGGGATGGGAATGGGAAAAAAACCCAAATCTGAACATTCCAGATCTGTATTCCCAAAATTTGGAGCTCTTGGGCTTTGGATTTTAATCTTAAAATATCCTTGATTTTGTCCAAAATAGTCCTGTGCCCATTCCAGCTTGGAATTCCCAAATTTAGAGCTCTTGGGATCTGGATTTGAATCTCAAAATATCCTTGGGTTTATCCTAAACAATCCTGAGTCCATTCTAACCCTAAATCCCAAAATCTATGAAAATCCCAACCTAAAATTTGCTTTTCCCACCCTTTTTCTCCTCATGAAGGCCTCAACCAATTCTTGCCCTTTTTTCCCCTTTTTCCCACATTTTTTCCATTCATGAGGCCCTTAGCCAATTCCCACCCTTTTTTCACCTTTTCTCTCTCTTTATCCCCTCATGAGAGCCTCAGCTAATTCCCAGCTTTTTTCCTTTTTCCCTTTTTCCCCCTCATGAAGGCCTCCGCCAATTCCCACCCTTTTCCCCTCATGAGGGCCTCAACCAATTCCTGCCATTTTTCCCCTTTTCCTGCCTTTTTTCCCCTCATGAGGGCCTCAGCCAATTCCCACCTTTTTTCCCGCTTTTTCCTCACCTTTTTCCCCTCATGGCAGCCCCACTCCCCCCTCCCCCTTTCCCCCCTTTTCCCCTGCCTTTTCCTTGATTTCTAACCCCCAAAATTCCCATTTTTCCCCCTCAGTCTGCCACGTCATCAAGCAAGGCCGCTGCACTTTGGTCACCACTCTGCAAATGTTTAAAATCCTGGCTTTGAACGCTCTGGTTCTGGCCTACAGCCAGAGCGTGCTGTTCCTGCAGGGCGTCAAATTCAGCGACCTCCAGGCCACGCTCCAGGGGCTGCTCCTGGCTGGATGTTTCCTCTTCATCTCCAGGTCCAAGGTAGGAACAGGAAATTTCATGGAATTTATCCTAAATTTAGGAAAAACTTAATTTTTTCCCCCAAAAAAATCACATTTGTGGTCACAAAATGGCGGTTTCTGAAATTGGAAGGGTTGAATTTTGTGTTCTCCTGGATCTGGGATGATCCCAGAGTTTCCTTTTCATCTCCAGGTTCAAGGTAGGAACAGGAAATTTGATAGAATTTATCCTAAATCTGGCAAATTTTTTTTATCCCAAAAAAATCGCATTTATGGTCATAAAATGGTGATTTCTGAAGGTGGAATGGTGAGAATCTTAACTTCGAGATTTTCCTCCCTTCACAATCTCAATTCTTAAGGATGAACAACAAGAAAAGAGCCAAAAATTGAATTTTTCCTATGAAAATTTTGAATTTTGAAATGTCTCAGCTGGAAAAAAACCCTAAAATCCTAATTTTATGTGAATAAAACACTCTCAAACATCTTCTAGATTGAATATTCTCACATAAAAACTTCAGGATTCGGATTCCAACCATCCTTTTGATTTTGATTTTGATTCCTTTTTTTTTTTTTTTTTGCAGCCCTTGAAGACACTTTCCAAGGAGAGGCCTCTTCCCAATATTTTCAATTTGTACACGGTGCTGACGGTGCTGCTGCAATTCCTGGTGCATTTCCTGAGCTTGGTGTTCCTGTACAGGGAAGCTCAGGCCAGGAGCGAGCCCAGGTGAGGCCCTGATCCCAAAAAAAATGCCCAAAAAATTCTGGGATTGAGGATTTAATCCCAAAAAATTCCAGGATTTTCCTCATTTTCTCCCATTTCTGAGCCTGGTGTTCCTGTACTGGGAAATTCAGGCCTGGAGTGAGGCCTTGATCCCAAAACAATTCCAAAAAAATCCCAAAGAATTCCAGGATTGAGGCTTTAATCCTAAAAATTCTGTGATTGAGGTTTTCATCCCCAAAAAAATCTGGGATTGAGGTTTTGATCCCAAAATACTCCCATTTTTCCAGCTCTAAACCAAATTTAACCCATTAAAAAAATGGGAATTTTTTGGGAATTGATCCCAGATTGATCCAGGATTTATCTTGGGATGGATCCCAGGATTGATCCCAAAATTTATCCCAATTTTTCCATGGGCAGGGAGGAGGAATTTGTGGATCTGAGTCAGGAATTCCCATGGATAAAAAACCCCGAAAATTCCCATTTTTCCAGCTCTAAACCCAATTTAACCCATTAAAAAAAAATGGGAATTGATCCCAGATAGATCCCAGGGATTGATCCCAAGATTTTTCCCAATTTTTCCCTGGCAGGGAGGAGGAATTTGTGGATCTGAGCAGGGAGTTTGAGCCATCCCTGGTGAACAGCACCGTGTACCTGCTGGCCATGGCCATGCAGACAGCCACCTTTGCCATCAACTACAAGGTGAGAATTTGGGAATATTCCCAATTTTCCTGTCCTTTCCAGGATTTTTCATATTTTTCCAAATTTTTCCAGGCTTTTCTTCCTCAGTTTTCCCAGTTTTTCCCCTCAGTTTTCTTTTTTTTTTTTTTTTTTTCATTTTTCCTTCCTGTTTTCCCCAATTTTTCCTTCCTAGTTTCTCTCAATTTTTCCCAGTTTTTCTCTCAGTTTTCCCAATTTCTCCTCCCTATTTTTCCCAATTTTTCCTTCCTATTTTTCCCAATTTCTCCTCTCCACTTTTCCCACCTTCCCTCCTCAGTTTTCCCATTTTTTCCATTTTTCCTTCGTGTTTTCCCCAATTTTTCCCAATATTTCCTTCCTAGTTTCTCTCAATTTTTTCCCAGTTTTTCTCTGTTTTTCCCATTTCTCTGTCCTCCCAGTACAAACCAGTTTATCCCAGTCCCTCCCTAGTCCCTCCCAGTATAAACTAATTTATCCCAGTCCCTCCCGGTGCCATCAAACCTCATTTTATTGCTTGGAATTGGCTCCCAGTGCCCCCAAATTCTTTCCCAGTGCCCCCAGAGTCCCTCCCAGTGCCCTCCCAGTACAAACCAGTGCCCCCAGAGTCCCTCCCAGTGCCCCCAAACTCCCTCTCAGTGCCCTCCCAGTATAAACCAGTGCCCTCCCAGTGCCACGAAACCCCATTTTACTGCCTCAAAACCATCCAAAATCAGCTCCAAGTGCCTCCAAAGTCCTTCCCAGTGCCCTCCCAGTCCAAACCAGTTTATCCCAATCCCTCTCAGTGCCCTCCCAGTATAAACCAGTGCCCTCCCAGTGCCACGAAACCCCATTTTACTGCCTCAGAACCATCCAAAATCAGTTCCAAGCGCCTCCAAAGTCCTTCCCAGTACCCTCCCAGTACAAACCAGTTTATCCCAATCCCTCCCAGTATAAACCATTTATCCCAATCCCCTCCCAGTGCCCTCAAACCCCATTTTACTGATTCAAAACCATCCAAAATCAGCTCCAAGTGCCTGCAAAGTCCTTCCCAATGCCCTCCCAGTCCAAACCAGTGCCCCCAGGCTCCCTCCCAGTACAAACCAGTCCAAACCAGTGCCGTTTGCAGGGCCAGCCGTTCATGGAGAGCCTGGGCCAGAACCGGGCGCTGCTCTGGGCGCTGCTGCTCTCGGCCTCGGCCGTGCTGGGGCTGCTCAGCGGCGCCTGCCCCGAGCTCAACCTGGGCTTCGGCCTCGTCGACATCCCCGCCGAGGTGAGGCCATTCCCAGCATTCCCAAAATTCCCAAAATTCCCAAAAGAGTTTTGGGGGAGATGCTAAAAATTCCTAAAGTTCTTGGGGGGGGAATTCCCTTAGGGAAATGGCTCCGGGCTGGGAATTTTTATAGGGAGGGGGTTCTAGGATTCTCAAAATTCAGGGGAGAATTCCCAAATTTCAGGGGAGGTTCCCAAATTTCAGGGGAAGTTCCCAAAATTCTAGAGGGGAATTTTGGGAATTTCCATGGGGAAATGGCTCCAAGCTGGGAAGTTTTATAGGAAAGGGTTCAGAGATTCCCACCCAAGTGAAACCCTAATTCCAGGGGAAATTCCCAAAGTTTTGGGGGAGATTCTAAAAATTCCTAAAGTTCTTGGGGGGGGGAATTCCCATAGGGAAATGGCTCCGGGCTGGGAATTTTTATAGGGAGGGGGTTCTAGGATTCTCAAAATTCAGGGGAGAATTCCCAAATTTCAGGGGAAATTCCCAAATTCCAGGGGAGAATTCCCAAATTTCAGGGGAGATTCCCAAATTTCAGGGGAATTCTTGGGAGTTTTTCCATGGGGAAATGGCTCCAAGCTGGGAAGTTTTATAGGAAAGGGTTCAGAGATTCCCACCCAAGTGAAACCCTAATTCCAGGGGAAATTCCCAAAGTTTTGGGGGAGATTCTAAAAATTCCTGAAGTTCTATGGGGATTCCCACAGGGAAATGGCTCTGGGCTGGGAATTTTTATAGGGAGGGGGTTCTAGGATTCTCAAAATTCAGGGGAGAATTCCCAAATTTCAGGGAGAAATTCCCAAATTCCAGGGAGAAATTCCCAAGTTTCAGGGGAAGTTCCCAAAATTCTAGAGGGGAATTTTGGGAATTTCCATGGGGAAATGGCTCCAAGCTGGGAAGTTTTATAGGAAAGGGTTCAGAGATTCCCACCCAAGTGAAACCCTAATTCCAGGGGAAATTCCCAAAGTTTTGGGGGAGATTCTAAAAATTCCTGAAGTTCTATGGGGATTCCCACAGGGAAATGGCTCTGGGCTGGGAATTTTTATAGGGAGGAGGTTCAGGGGAAAAAAGGGGAATTCTGAGATTGCTGCTCATTCTGGAATTTCCATGGAACATTCTGCAATTCCTATGGAATATTCTGGAATTCCCATTGATTTTTGGGATTTCGGGATCGAGGGATGGGATCCCTGGAACATTGTGGAATTCCCATTGATCTTTGGGATTTGGGAGCCCCATTCCTATGGAACATTCCAGAATTCCCATTGGTTTTTTGGGATTGGGGAATGGGATCCACAGAACATTCCGGAATTCCCTTTTTTCTCCCAGTTCCGCCTGCTGATCGTGGCCAATTTCAGGATGGGATTTGGGGTGAAATCCCAGGGATTTGGGGTGGGATCATTGCTCCATTCTGGAATCCCATGGAACATTCCAGAATCCCATGGAACATTGCAGAATTCCATTTTTCCCCCCAGTTCCGCCTGCTGATCCTGGCCGTGCTCGTGGCCGATTTCCTGCTGGCCTTTTCCGTGGATCGGCTCCTGCAGCTCCTGCTGGGCAGCTCCCGCCTCCGAGTGCCTTCCTGAGGGGCCCAAATTCCCAAAATTCCCAAAATTCCAAACAACAAAAAAAAACCACCCCAAATCATGGAATTCCCGGCCCCTCGGCGAAGGAGGATCCCAAATTTTTCACCTTTCCCAGGAACATTCCGGCAGCTTCCAAGGTGGGATTTGAACCCCCTCCAGAATTTCTTGGGATTTCCCAAATTTCCTGGGATTTTCCTGTTCTCCAGGGACTTTTTTTTTTTTTTTTTCTTTTTTTTGGGGGAATGTGGCAATGGAAAAAAAAAATCCTATTCAAGGTGAATTTTTTTTTTTTTTTGGTAGAGTTTGGAATTCTTTTTACTGGGGGAAAAATGGAGAATAAAAATATCTTGGGTTTGGGAGGGAGGGGAGTGGTTGTGGTTCCTAAAATTCCCAGAAATTGGGAATTAAACTCAAAATCAGGGAATTAAATACTGAAATTGGGGATTAAACACAAAAATTGAGGATTAAACAAAAAAAAATCCCAGGGGAGTAAAACCCAGAAAACGGGAATTTAACAACAACAAAAAAAAAATTACACACAAAAATTGAAAATTAAAAAAAATATTGGGGACTAAACAAAAAAACCCCAGGGGAATTAAACCCAGAAAACCCCCAGGGGAATTTAACAAAGGGAATTAAACACAAAAATTGGGAATTAAGACCCAAAAATTGGGGATAAAACAAAAAAAATACAGGAATTTACCCCAAAACCTTTGGAAATTCCCGAACCGCCTCATTTAAGAATCCACGCATCAATAAGTAACCAATAATAATTAATAATTAACCGATAATTAATCAATAATTAATCAAGAACCCATCCAGCCGGCCTGGATTTGCATAAGAACCGTTAAAAAAAAAAAAAAAAAAAAAAAAACCGAAAAAAATAAAATTAAATTTACAGCAGCGCCCCCCCCTGGCCGGCCGGGGGGGGTGGGACAGTGCAACAGCGCGGGGGGGAGGGGAATTTTGGGGGATATTTGGGGGTCCCAGGCCCCGCAGGAAAGTGCCAGAATGGGAGGGGGAGGGGCAGGGACCCCCAGGTTTGGGGACATTTGGGGACATTGGGTTTTGAGGTGGGGGGGGGCGGTGCCACCTCGGGTCCCTCAGAAGCCGTCGGGGTCCGCGGGGGGGGGCGGGGGGGTCCCGGCCAGGCTGGGGCGGTGCCGAAGGGACTTCTCCTCCTCCTGGGGGGACATTGGGGACATTGGGGGACATTGGGGGACACTGGGGTGGGGACAGGACACAGCACCTGGGGAGGTTCAGGCTGTTCCCAAGGTCACCCAGACCCCCTTGGGACCCCAAACCCAAAAATCCCAAACCCAAAAACTCCAAATCCCCATTTTTGGAACCTCAAACCTCCATTTTCCTCCCATTCTGCCCCCACTTTCCCCATTTTTTGGGGTCTCTATAACCCCACAACCCCCCCCCATACCTGGGCTCAGGTGAGGCTGGGAGACCCCAAACCCAAAAACCCCAAATCGCTATTTTTGGAAAACCAAACCTCAATTTTTCCTGATTTTTGAGGTCCCCATAACCCCAAAACCCCCCCATACCTGGGCTCAGGGGAACCTTGGAGACCCCAAACCCAAAAATCCCCAAATCCCCATTTTTGGAACCCCAAATCCCAATTTTCCCCAATTTTTAGGGTCCCCATGACCCCACAACCTCTCCCAGATGAGCTCAGGACCCCCTTGGGACCCCCAGCCCCATTTTTGGGGTCCCCATGACCCCAAAACCGCCCCCATACCTGAAGACCCCAAACCCAAAACCCCAAATCCCCATTTTTGGAACCTCAAACCTCCATTTTTCCCCATTTTCCCCCCATTTTTTGGGGTCCCCATGACCCCAAAACTCCTCCCATGTGGGCTCAGGACCCCCAGCCCCATTTTTGGGGTCCCCCCGTTTTTGGGGTCACTCACGGCCTCGTTGCTGCCCCACTCGGCCGCGTCCTCCTCCCCCCGCAGCGACTCCGGGCCCTCGTCCTCGTACTCGGTCAGGTAATCGGATTCCTCTGGGGGAAACGGGGATTGGTGAGACCCCAGACCCAAATCCCAGACCCCAGACCCAAAATCAGAGACCCCAGACCCAAATCAGAGACCCTAAACACAAATCTGAGATCCCAGACCCCAAGTCTGCACCCTCAGACCCCAAATCTGAACCCCCAAATCCCAAATCCCAGCCCCTTGTACTCAGTCAGGTAATCAGACTCCTCTGAGGGGAAATGGGGATTGGTGAGACCCCAGACCCAAATCCCAGACCCCAGACCCAAATCCCAGACCCCAGACCCAAATTCCAGACCCAAATCTGCACCCCCAGACCCAAATCAGAGACCCCAGACCCAAATCTGAGCCCCCAGACCCCACAGTGTCCCTGTCCCTCTCAGGGTGTCCCTTTCTTCATGTCCCCTCCCCTGTCCCTGTCCCCTCCCCGCTGTCCCCTCCCCTGTCCCCTCCCCTGTCCCTGTCCCCTCCCCGCTGTCCCCTCCCCTGTCCCTGTCCCCTCCCCGCTGTCCCCTCCCCTGTCCCTGTCCCCTCCCCGCTGTCACCGTCGCCGTAGCCGTCCGACAGGTAGGGCTGGGCAGGCTCGATCCGTGACACGATCTCAGCCAGGTCTGTGAACCCGGCACTGGGACAGGTGAGCACCTGGGGACAGCGACAGGGACAGGTGAGGGGACAGGGGACACCTGAGGGGACACAGGGACAGGTGAGGGAACAGCACAGGGGACAGAGGTGACAGGAAACAGACACAGAGGGGACCAACAGGGCAGGGGACAAAAGGAGGGACAGGAGAGGGGACAGAGGGTGACAGGAACAGGGTGGCAGTGACAGTGACAGGGTCCCCCAAGTATCCCCAGCTGTCCCCCAGCTGTCCCCAGCTGTCCCCAGCTGTCCCCAGCTCACGTCCATGCGTTTGCTCTCGTAGAAGTCGGCCGAGCGCCGATCCTTCACCATCTTCTCGATGACGTCGCCGCGGCTCCAGCCCTCGAACACCAGCTTGCCGTGCTGGTAGCCAACGTCCTGGGGGTGGGGACAGGGACAGGGGCTCAGGACACCCCTGAGATGGCCCAGGACACCCAGCTCATGGCCAAGGACACCCCAAAAATGGCCAGAGAACCCCAAAATGACCAAAGGACTCCAACCATGGCCAAAGAATTCCAACGGTGACCAAGGAACCGCAACAATGACCAAGGATAACCCAACAATGACCAAGGAAATCAACAATGACTGAGGAACCCCAACAATGACCAAAGAACCCCAATGACAACCAAGGAACCTCAAAAATTATCAAGGACACCCCAATAATGACCAAGGAACTCAACAATGACTGAGGAACCTCGACAAAGAGCACCAAGAATGACCAAGGACACCCCAAAAATTATCAAGGACACCCCAACTATGACCAAGGAACCCAACCATGACCAAAGATAACCCAACAATGACCAAGAAACCCCAACAATGACCAAGAAACCCCAACAATGACTGAGGAACCCCAGCAATGACTGAGGAACTCCAACAATGACTGAGGAACCCCAACAATGACCAGAGAACCCCAATGACAACCAAAAACCCCAAAAACTACCAAGGACACCCCAACAATGACCAAGGACACCCCAACCAGGGCCAGCCCAAGGCCCCTGACTCACGTAGATCTCGTCGAACTTGCCGAAGTCCATGGTCTTGAAGCGGTCGATGGGCGGCCGGATGTACTCGCAGTACGAGCTGGACTTGACCACCTCGAGCTGCCGCACGCACGACACGTAGGCCAAGCGCGACTGGATCTCCGCCATGTCCGGCACCTGCCAGGACCGGACACTCGGGACACGGCCGGCGCCTCCTCGTCAGCGTTGGCATTGTCATCATTGTCATTGTCATCTTCATCGTCATTGTCATTGTTATCAGCATTGTCATCATCATCATAATCATTGTCATTGTCATCGTCATCGTTGACATTGTTACCGGCATTATCGTCATCACTGTCATCATCATGGTCATCATCGTTGTCACTGTCATCGTCACCATCGTTGTTATCATCATTATTGTCATCATTGTCATTGTCATCATTGTCATCACTGTCATGGTCACTGTCATGGTCACCGTCGTGGTCATTGTCATCATTGTCATTGTCATCATTGTCATTGTCATCATTGTCATTGTCATCATTGTCATCACTGTCATGGTCACTGTCATGGTCACTGTCATGGTCATTGTCATCATTGTCATCGTCATCATTATTGTCACTGTCATCATCATATTCATCGCCATGGTGATTTCCATCATCGTCATCGTTACCATCGTCACCATCGTCCCTCGATGTCCCCCCGGACCTTCTCCACCCTCCTCCACCCCGGAGCAAACTCCACCATCTTGGTCTCATCCCCACTGTCCCCAAGTGTCCCCTGGTGTCCCCAAATGTCACCTGGTGTTCCCCGCCCCCCGTGTCCCACCTTGACCTTCTCGGCCCAGGGGTTGAGGCGTGTCCAGAGCAGCCACCAGCCCGACAGCACAGGTCGGTATCCCCCAATGTCCCCAGTGTCCCCAAGTGTCCCCTGATGTCCCCAAATGTCACCTGGTGTTCCCCGCCCCCCGTGTCCCACCTTGACCTTCTCGGCCCAGGGGTTGAGGCGTGTCCAGAGCAGCCACCAGCCCGACAGCACAGGTCGGTGTCCCCCAATGTCCCCACTGTCCCCAAGTGTCCCCTGGTGTCCCCAAATGTCACCTGGTGTCCCACCCCCGTGTCCCACCTTGACCTTCTCGGCCCAGGGGTTGAGGCGTGTCCAGAGCAGCCACCAGCCCGACAGCGAGTCGCCGTAGTTGCACAGGTCGGTCTCGTCCTGGCTGCCCACGTCAATGGCGATCACCGTCTTGGCGCCCATGTTGCGCGCGATGTCGGCTGCGGGGACAGCGGGGACGTCACTGGGGACATCGTGGGGACATCAATGACATCATCAGGGGACAGGGGGGACATCAATGACATCCTTGGGACAGCAGGGACGTCGTTCGGGACATCGTCAGGGAACCGCGGGGACATCGATGACATCATCAGGGGACAGCGGGATGTCACTGGGGACATCGTGGGGACAGCGGGGACATCGATGACATCATTGGGGGACAGCAGGGACCTCGATGACATCATCAGGGGACAGTGGGGACATGGATGACATCATCAGGGGACAGCAGGGACATCGATGACATCATCAGGGGACAGGGGGGACATGGATGACATCATCAGGGGACAGGGCGGACATCAATGACATCATCAGGACAGCAGGGACGTCGTTGGGGACATCGTCAGGACAGTGGGGACATTGATGACATCATCAGGGGACACTGGGGACATCGATGACATCATCGGGGACAGCGGGGATGTCACTGGGGACATCATCGGGACAGTGGGGGCATTGATGACATCATCAGGGGACATCAGGGACAGTGGGGACAATGGGGACAGGGACGGTGGCCTCGGGGTCACCAGGGATGTGCGGAGAGTGGAGGTGTCCCCCAGAGGACATCAGGGGACACTCAAGGACATCATCAGGGACACTGGGGGACACCAGGGGACATCAGGGGACACCGGGAGGTGACACCAGGAGGTGACAGAGGGTGGAGATGCCCCAAGAGGGTGACCAGCAATGAGGACGTCAAGAGATGACGGAAGAGGGATGAAAGACGGATCCTGGAAATCCATGGAATGTTCTGGAAAAAACCACCAGGAAATCATCCACGATTGGTGGATCTGACCATGGAAATCCATGGAATGTTCTGGAAAAACCACCAGAAGATGGATGGATCTGATCATGGAATGTTCTGGAAAACCACTCAGTGTGGAAAAGGCATCAAGAGAAGATGGAAGATGGATGGATCTGACCACAAAAAACATGGAATGTTCTGGAAAAAACACCCAGCATGGAAAAAACCATCAGGAAATGATCCACAATTGGTGGATCCTGGCCATGGGAATCCATGGAACATTCTGGAAAAAGCACTCAGCATGGAAAAGGCATCAAGAAACGATGGAAGATGGATGGATCTGACCATGAAAATCCATGGAATGCTCTGGAAAAACCACCTGGAGATGATCAAAGATGGATGGATCTGACCATGAAAATCCATGGAATGTTCCGGAAAAAATCACCTGGCATGGAAAAAACCATCAGGAAATGATCCATGACTGGTGGATCCTGGCCATGGAAATCCATGGAATGTTCCGGAAAAAAATCACCCAGCATGAAAAAAAGGCATCAAGAGAAGATGGATAGATCTGGCCACAAAAATCCACAGAACATTCTAGAAAAAACCACCCAGGATCAAAAAAACCACCAAGAGATCATCCAAGACGGACACAAGATGGACAGATCCCCAAAAAAGAAACCACAAAAAAACCACGGAACGTTCCGGAAAAAAAAAAATAACAAAACCAGTGTCCGTGTGTCCGTGTGTCCGGCCCGCGCACTTGCCTGGCAGGTTGTTGATGTACCCCCCGTCCATCAGGAGGTTGCCGTCCTTGGGGTCGCAGAGGGGGGGCAGGTAGCCCGACAGGGTCATGCTGGCGCGCACGTAGCGCCAGAGCGAGCCTGGGAACCGACCGGGCACCGGCACCGGCCAAACAACAATCAACCAACCGGGTTGGCAGGGGTCAGTGAGGATTAGTGAGGGTTAGAGGCCAGCGCCCACCACCAGGTCACCGACACCACCGGGATGTCCCCAAAACCACCATGTCCCCACCACCAGGTCACCGACACCACCGGGATGTCCCCAAAACCATCATGTCCCCACCACCAGGTCACTGACACCACCAGGATGTCCCCAAAACCATCATGTCCCCACCACCAGGTCACCGACACCACCGGGATGTCCCCAAAACCATGTCCCCACCAGGCTCTTGTCCCTGTCACCCCCATGTCACTGTCCACCCCAAATCCCTCCCCCAGGTCCTCCCCAGCTTGTCCCCAACACCACCATGTCCCCACCAGCACCTTAATGTCCCCAATACCACCATGATGTCCCCACCTCAGTGTCCCCAGTACCACTTCTATGTCCCCCCCACCATCATGATGTCCCCAGTGGCACCATGACATCCCCACCTCAATGTCCCCAATGCCACCTTGATGTCCCCACCACCACCATGATGTCCCCACCTCCATGTCCCCAGTGCCACCGCCATGTCCCCGTGCTCACGGGGGGTTACAGGGTTAGTGCTCAGAAGCGGTGTTAGCGCCTCGTGCAGCCCCAGCTGTCCCCTCCCCGATGTCCCCAGCGTGTCCCCAGTGTGTCCCCAATGTCCCCAAGCCACCCCACACTGTCCCCAGGCTCTCTCACCGTCCGTGTGCACCCGCATGGCCGAGGCCGTGATGTCCGTGGTGACGTTAAAGTAGGGCAGCCACAGGTCCTGTGGGAATGGCAGGGGCTGGGTGACACCCTGGGGACACCCTGGGGACAGCAGGGGGGTGGCACAGGGCGGGGTGGGGACACTGTGGGGACACACACCTCGATCTGTTTGTCCTGGAAGACGCGGTTGATGCTGGCGTTGAAGGCTGAGCCCGAGAACATGGAGGTGATGGGGTAGGTGAGGTCCAGCACAGTCTCGAAAACCGAATTCATGCACTGGGGAGGGGAGGAGGAGGAGGAGGAGGAGGAAGAGAAAGAACAGGATGAGGTCAGATTAGAAACAGCCAGGCAGGGCTGGGGACAAATCCCTGGCGGGGCATATCCCTGTCACCCACCCTGTCCCTGTCCCCATGTCCCTGCCTCTGTCCCCATGTCCCTGTCCCCATGTCCCTGTCCCCAGTGTCCCCATGTCCCCTCACCTTTGCCCACTCCCTGGCTCTCTGTTTGGTTCTCACTGCGCTGCGCTCCTCGGCGTAGAGCTGTCCCCATGTCCCTGTCCCCAGTGTCCCCAGTGTCCCCATGTCCCTGTCCCCAGTGTCCCCATGTCCCTGTCCCAGTGTCCCCAGTGTCCCCATGTCCCCTCACCTTTGCCCACTCCCTGGCTCTCTGTTTGGTTCTCACTGCGCTGCGCTCCTCGGCGTACAGGGCCCCGATGAAGGCGCCGATGGAGGTGCCCCCCACCAGGTCGATGGGGATCCCCGACTCCTCCATGGCCTTGATGACCCCGATGTGGGAGCAGCCCCTGCAGCAGCGGGGGGGGAAGGGGAGAAATAGGAGAGGAAAGTGAGAGAAATGAGGAAAATAAATGAGGAAAATGAGGAAAATAAATTAGGAAAATAAATGAGGAAAATGAGGAAAACGAGGAAAATAAATGAGAAAAATTAGGAAAATAAATTAGGAAAATAAATGAGGAAAATGAGGAAAACGAGGAAAATAAATGAGAAAAATTAGGAAAATGAGGAAAATAAATGAGGAAAATAAATGAGGAAAATAAATGAGGAAAATGAGAAAAATGAAGCATTGGGGGCACCACAGGGGGAGAGGGAGGTGAGGGGACAGGGGGATATGAGGGCATGGGGACATGGGGACACAAGGAAATGGGATATGGGGACATGGACATGGGTACACAGGGACATGGGGTATGGGGACATGGGATACAAGGACATGGCATATGGGGCCACAGGGATTTGGGGACAGGGACATAGACTATGGGGACAAAGAGACACAGGGACAGGGAGACAAGGGGACAGGGACATGGGACAGGTGCATGGGGACACAGACCATGGGGACACAGGGGGACACAGGCCATGGGGACAGGCACACAGGGACAGGACCAAGGGGACAGGGGACAGGACTATGGGGACAGGGGGACACAAACCATGGGGACACAGGGACAGGACCATGGGGACAGAGGGACACAGGGACACGAGGACAGTGTGGCACAGGTGACAGGGGGACAGTGTGACACAGGGGACAGGCGTGGCACCTGGCGCCGCCGCCGCCCAGCACCAGCGCGATGGTGTTGCCGGTCAGGACCCGCGCCAGGCGCGAGAAGTCGCTGTGGCGGTCGGGGCTCTTCTGGAAAACCTTCTCGTACATCTCCCGCTGCGGGGACAAGCGGGGACGGGGAGGGGACAGCGCTGAGCGACAGCGCCACCCCCGGGGGGCGGGGACACGGCCCGGGGGGCGGGGAGACGGCCCGGGGGAGGGGACACGGGCCACGCACCAGCTTGGCGGGGCTGCGGCGGGAGAAGACGCGGCGGGGGCAGCGGATGTGCAGGTGGCCCGAGCACCAGGAGCGCATGTTGAGCCACTCGACCGTGCGCGCCGGGCCCGCGCCGTCCTCGCGGTGCAGCAGCACCAGCTGCTTCAGAGCCCGCACGGCCGTGTTCTCCAGCATCTGCTCCAGCTGTGCGGGAGCAGAGAGGGGATGGGTCACCTCTGGGTCACCCGTGTCACCCCCAGAGTGCTGGGACACCGCCAGAACTGGGACATGTCCCCATATCCCATGTCCCTGTGTCCCTCTGTCCCCATATCTCATGTCCCTGTGTCCCACTCCCAGGTCCCTGTCCCAGCCCCACCTCTCGCAGGCCCTGGCTCCTGGTCCCTGTCCTTGTCCCTCTCCCACCTCTCCTAGGTCCCTGTCCCCATCCCTGTCTCCTCCAGGTCCCTGTCCCCATGTCCCTGTCCCAATCTCACCTCTCCCAGGGCTGGCTCCTGCTCGCCCAGCCCCACGATGAGCACGCAGTCGGCCTGGCGGGTACAGCCCATGTCCCTGTCCCCATGTCCCTGTCCCCATGTCCCCATGTCCCTATCTCACCTCTCCCAGGGCTGGCTCCTGCTCGCCCAGCCCCACGATGAGCACGCAGTCGGCCTGGCGGATGCAGCGCAGTGTCCAGGGGGTCAGTGTGCAGTCTGTCTGGTAGAGCACGATGCGGTGCAGATCCTCCTGCTGCGCCAGCCAGCCCGACAGCCGGTACTCCTGGATGCTGCGGGGCAGCGGGCGGTCAGCGCGGCCGGAGGGGACCACTGACCCCTGCTGACCCCTGCTGACCACTGCTGACCACTGCTGACCACTGCTGGCCACTGCTGGCCACTGCTGACCACTGTGCTTTTACCTCTCCAGAGCCGAGGAGCCCAGGCGGGCGCGGATGATGTCGCTGGTGAGGAGCAGCGTGGGGCCTGCAAAGGTGGGGGTGTGGTCAGTGGTGTGGGGGTGTGGTCATCTCCAGGCCATGGGCATGTGGTCATCTCCAGGCCATGGGGGTGTGGTCATCTCCAGGCCGTGGTCATCATGGTGGTATGGGCCCAAGACCACACCAGGTCACCAGGGTGCCACAGCCCATGGCCACCGCATGGTCACCATCACACGGTCACCAAACTGTCACCGTCCTGTGGTCACCACATGGTCACCATCCCATGGTCACTGTCCCATGGTCACCATTCCATGGCCACTATCCGGCAGTCGCTGTCCTACGGTCACCATCCTGTGGTCACCACCTCATGGCCACTATCTGGCAGTCACCATCCCACAGTCGCTGTCCAATGGTCATCACATGGTCACCATCCTGTGGTCACCATCCCATGGTCACCCAGCAGTCACCCTGTGGTCACTGTGGTCACTCAGTGGTGACTCAGCGGTCACTGACCGATGGCATTGAGCGCGTGCTGCAGCTCCAGCGTGAAGGCCGCCACGGCCACCACCCATGGTCACCCAGCGGTCACCCTGTGGTCACCCAGCGGTCACTGTGGTCACTGTGGTCACTCAGCGGTCACTGACCGATGGCGTTGAGGGCGTGCTGCAGCTCCAGCGTGAAGGCCGCCATGGGCACCTCGTCGCACACGGGCAGCACGGCCACCGTGGCCAGGTTACTGGTGGGGTTGATGGGCTCCGAGCTGGAGGCCACGCCCAGGCCGGACCCTGAGTGGACACACGAGTGGACACACGAGTGGACACCAGGCTCTGGTGGTCACCACCCCCAGTGTCACTGGTCCTACCTGGGAAGGGCCCACGGAGCTGCTGGAGGTTGCCCAAAATCTTCTGGCTCAGCAGGTGGATGAGGCGAGTGACCACCTGTGGGGACAAGGACAGTGACCACCTGTGGGGACAGGGACAGTGACCACCTGTGGGGACAAGGACAAGTGGCTATCCCATAGCTACCTGTGGCTACCTGTGGCTACCCCGTGGCTACCTGTGGGTATGGCTGTGGCTACCTGTGGCTACCCCGTGGCTGCCTGTGGCTACCCTGTGGCTACCTGTGGGTATCTCCGTTTGATGTTGTTGAGGGTCCCCTCGGGCAGCTTGGCCAGCTCCGTGTCCCTCACCGCGTGCACCGTGGTGGCCCGGGGCTGCCGCGTCAGCGCCTCCACCTGCGCAGGGACACACCTGGGTCACACCTGGGTCACACCTGGGTCACCTCTGTCATCTGTGTGTCACCTGTGTCACCAGGAGTCATCTGTGTCACCTCTGTCATTGTGTCACCTGTGTCACCTGGTGTCCCCTGCTGCCCCCCCTGTCCCCAGGGTGTCCCAATCAGGTGACACTCACCACATCCTCCAGCTCCCCTCTATCGCCTGTGTCCCCTGTGTCCCCAGGCTGTCCCCTGTGTCCCCAGCAGGTGACAGTGCCACTCACCACTCCCACCAGGTCCCCCCGGCCGTACTCCCCCACCAGCTCCTTCTTGCCGCTGCCCTTCTGGATGACGGAGCGCAGCCGCCCGTTGAGCACGATGTACGTGCAGTCCGACTTGTCCCCCTGCCTGGGGACGGTGACAGTGACACAGTGACCCCTGCTGGCCCTCTGGCCACTGGTCACTCGGCCCTGGCAGTGGTCACTCACCGGTAGAGCGCCCGGCCGGCCTCCACGGCCATCCAGTCGATGGCGAAATCCATCTGGCGCACGAAGGGCGACATGCGGGCGGCCACGGTGTGGGCGACGCTCAGCACCACGCTGGGCTGCTCCCGCATGATCCTGGGGGACAGCACCCCAAAATGTGTCCCACAGGATCCAAGGGGACCCCAAAATGGACCCCCAGATTCCATAAAGTGACCCCAAAATGGACCCCACAGGATCCACGGTGTGGGCGACGCTCAGCACCACGCTGGGCTGCTCCCGCATGATCCTGGGGGACAGGGACCCCAAAATGTGTCCCAGCAGCCCAAAATAGCCCCCCCAGATTCCACAGGGTGACCCAAAAATGTGCCCCACAGGATCCAGGAGGTGACCCCAAAATGTCTCCCTGTGACCCCACCACAGGACACTGAGGTGGCCCCATGGGGGTCACTGATTCATGACCACCCCAAACCCCCCGTGACCACCCCAAACCCCACCGTGGCCACCCCAAACCCCCTCATGACCACCCCAAACCCAACCATGGCCACCCCAAACCCCCTCATAACCACCCCAAACCCCCTCATGACCACCCCAAACCCCTGTGACCACCCCAAACCCCCTCATGACCACCCCAAACCCCCTGTGACCACCCCAAACCCCACTGTGACCACCCCAAACCCCACTGTGACCACCCCAAACCCCCTCATGACCACCCCAAACCCAACCATGACCACCCCAAACCCCACTGTGACCACCCCAAACCCAACCATGGCCACCCCAAACCCCCTCATGACCACCCCAAACCCAACCATGGCCACCCCAAACCCCACTGTGACCACCCCAAACCCCACTGTGACCACCCCAAACCCCCTCATGACCACCCCAAACCTCCCATGACCACCCCAAATCCACCTGTGACCACCCCAAACCCCACTGTGACCACCCCAAACCCAACCATGGCCACCCCAAACCCCACTGTGACCACCCCAAACCCCCTCATGACCACCCCAAACCCCCTCATAACCACCCCAAACCCCCCTGTGACCCCACCCCGTGACCCTGAGGCGGCCCCACTGACTCGTAGAAGTCGGATTTGGAGATCTTGAGGAAGCTGCAGTCTCGGTTGGCCTTGATGGTGAAGATGAGGGGCTCTCCCGTGAGCACGGCCAGCTGGCCCACGAGCTCGCCAGGCTGTGTCAGGAACAGGCACACGTCCTCCTCCTTGTCAATCATCCGCTGGTACACGTGCAGACAGCCCCACAGCACAAAGTGCAGGCTGACGTCCTGGGGGGGACACTTTGGGGTCACCTCTGTCACCTCCCAAAGTCACCCTGCATGGAAGGTGCCACTGATGCCACCATGGGAGGGTTTTTGTTTCTCTCTTTTCTTTTTGGGGTCATTCCTGTCCCACCATGGGGTGCCAGATCCCAAATCCCACCTGGCCATGGTGGACATGTCCTTGTCACCCCGTCACCTTCTGTCACCTGCTGTCACCTCCCAAAGTCACCCTGGGTGGGAGGTGCCACCACCATAGAGGGTTTTTCTGGTTCTCTCTTTTCTTTTTGGGGTCCTTCCTGCCCCACCATGAAGGATTTTTGTTTCTCTCTTTTCTGGTTTTGGGGTCATTCCTGTCCCCAGTTTTGGGGTTGTTCCTGTCCCCAGTTTTAGAGTCATTCCTGCCACACCACGGGGGGTTTTTGTTTCCCTCTTTTCTGTTTTTGGGGTTGTTCCTGTCCCCAGTTTTGGGGTCATTCCTGCCCCACCACGGGGGGTTTTTGTTTCTCTCTTTTCTGGTTTTGGGGTCGTTCCTGTCCCCAGTTTTGGGGTCCTTCCTGCCCCACCATGGGGGGTTTCTGGTTCTCTCTTTTTGGTTTTGGGGTTGTTCCTGTCCCCAGTTTTGGGGCTGTTCCTGTCCCCAGTTTTGGGAGGTTTTTGTTTCTCTCTTTCCTGGTTTTGGGGTTGTTCCTGTCCCCAGTTTTGGGGTTGTTCCTGTCCCCAGTTTTGGGGTTGTTCCTGCCTCACCACGGGGGGTTTCTGGTTCTCTCTTTCCTGGTTTTGGGGTCATTCCTGTCCCCCCAGAGCCCCAAGCCCACCTGGTCCCCCTGGCGGGCGATGACGGTGCCGCCCTTGGCGTGGTGCAGCACGACGCGGTTGTTGAGCAGAGAAGGGTCCTGGGGAGGGGAAGGGGACAGGTGTGGGGTCAGCACAACAGCCTGGCCCTACAGGAGCACCAGGAACCCACCAGGACCCCATCCCAATCCTACAGGAGCACCAGGAACCCACCAAGAACCCCCATCCCAATCCTACAGGACCAACAGAAACCCACCAAGAACCCACCAGGATCCCATCCCCACCCCACAGAACCAACAGGAACTGACCAAGAACCCACCAGGATCCCATCCTGACCCCACAGGACCAACAGGAACCCACCTAGAACCCACCAGGATCCCATCCTGACCCCACAGGACCAGCAGGAACCCACCTAGAACCCATCCCAACCCTACAGGATCACCAGAAATCCACCAGGAATCACCAGAAATCCCATCCCAGAATCACCAAGAACCCACCAGGAACCCATAAAGCCACTGGGGATCCATCAGGAACCCACCAGGATCCCATCCTGACCCCACAAAACTACAGGGAATCACCAAGAACCCACCAGGAACCCACCAGGAAACCATCCTGACCCCATAAAGCCACTGGGGATCACCAGGAACCCATCAGGAACCCACCAGGATCCCATCCTGACCCCACAAAACCACAAAGAACCCACCAGGAACCCACCAAGAATCCACCCTGACCCTATAGAACCACCAGGATCCCACAAAGATCCCATCCCAACCCCATAAAGACACAAAGAACCCCCTCCCAGGACCCCCCCAAACCCCCTCTGACCCCTCCCTTTGTCCCTCACCTCGATCTTCATGAGTTTGATCAGTTCCCTCTTGGCCTCCTCGAAGATGTCGCTGCTCTGGCGGCCCTGGAAGGGCCCGAAGGGACACGGCCCTGTCCCTGTCCCTGTCCCCAGTGTCCCTGTTCCTGTCCCTGTCCCCTGTCCCCCTGTCCCTGTCCCCTCCTGGCTGGAGCTGTAGTGGTAAATCCCCGAGGGCTGCTCCTCCAGCGTCACCGATTTGCGCTCCTTGGGCTCCTGGGACACCTGGGGGGGATTTGGGGGGGATTTTGGGGGAGATTTTGGGAGAATTTAGGGTGGATTTGGGGAGATGTGGGTGATTTAGGGGAATTTGGGGGATTTGGGGGGTTTAGGGGAGATTTTGGGGGATTTAGGGGGATTTAGGAGGAATTTGGGGGGATTTGGGGTGGATTTCAGGGATTTAGGGGATTTAGGGGAATTTGGGGGATTTAGGGGAATTTGGGGGATTTAGGGTGGGTTTAGGGTGGATTTAGGGGGATTTGAGGGGGTTTGGGTGGGATTTAAGGGGATTTGGATGGATTTGGGGTGGATTTCAGGGATTTAGGGCAATTTGGGGGGGATTTAGGGGGAATTGGGGGGATTTGGAGGGGATTTAGGGGGATTTGGGTGATTTAGGGGATTTAGGGGGAATTTGGGGGGGATTTAGGGGAGATTTGGGGGGATTTGGGGTGGAATTTGGGGTTGAATTTGGGTGGGCTTTGAGAATGGGATTTGGGTGGAATTTGGGATGGAATTTGGGATGGAATTTAGGAATCTAAATTCCCAATTGTGAACAGGCTTTGGGATGGGATTTGTGTGGGATTGGGATGGAATTCTGAATGGAATTTGGGATGGAATCGAGATGGGATTGGGATGGGCTTTGAGATGGGAATTGGGAATGGAATTTGGATTAAATTTGTGATGGAATTGAGATGGGATTGGGACGGGCTTTGAGATGGGATTTGTGTGGGATTGGGATGGAATTTGGGATGGATTTTGGAGCAGAATTGAGATGGGACTGGGATGGGCTTTGAGATGGGAATTGGGAATGGAATTTTGGATGGAATTTGGGATCCAACTCCCCCCCCACCGCCCCGTACCTGCCCGAAGGAGCCGCTGCCGTCCTCCTGCAGCGACACCGAGATGCGCCCGCGCTCGTAGGCCATGTCAAAATCCGACCTGGGCCCCTTCTGGATACCTGGGGGTGTCACCAAACGGGGACAGAGCCACCCTTGGGTGTCACCAAACCCCTTCTGGGTGGTGACACCAAACATCCCCCTGGCAGGGCTGGCACCCACCAGAGATATCCACGGGCATGGAGATGCAGCGGCTCAGCGGCGGCGCCGGCGGCGTCTCCGCCCCGGCGGGTTTGATCAGCTCGGCTGTGGGGTGAAAACACCAAAAACTGAGGGTGAGACCCCAAAAAAATGGTTGGGTTGGGGTTTGGGGGTGTTTTTGGGGGGTTCTGGGGGGGGTCTCACCGGGGTCCCGGCCCTCGTCGGTGCTGCCCAGGCTGCGCTTGCCGTGCCGGACCGGGCTGGTGCGCGCGGTGTGGCCGGGCTGGGGGAAGAGGCGCAGGGGCTGCATGTCCTGGGGGGGACAGGGGGACAGTGAGGGGACACGGGGACAGTGAGAGGACAGAGGGACACAGGAGGGGGACAGAGGGACAGGAGGACAGCAGAGCGGACAGAGGGGTGGCCATGGCTGGGTTTGGGGTGGCCATGGTTGGGTTTGGAGTGGTTACAGTGGGTTTGGGTTGCCCACAGCCAGGTTTGAGTTGCCCACAGCCATGTCCAGGATGGTCCCAGTTCAGTTTGAGGTGGTCACAGCTGGGTTTAGGTTGCCCCCAGCCGGGTTTGGGTTGCCCACAGCCAGGTCTGGGTTGCCCACAGCCAGGTCTGGGTTGCCCCCAGCCAGGTTTGGGTTGCCCCCAGCCAGGTTTGGGTTGCCCCCAGCCGGGTTTGGGTTGCCCACAGCCAGGTCTGGGTTGCCCACAGCCAGGTTTGGGTTGCCCACAGCCGGGTTTGGGTTGCCCACAGCCAGGTTTAGGTTGCCCACAGCCAGGTTTAGGTTGCCCACAGCCAGGTTTAGGTTGCCCACAGCCAGGTTTGGGTTGCCCCCAGCCGGGTCTGGGTTGCCCCCAGCCAGGCCTGGGTTGCCCTCAGCTGGGTCTGGGTTGCCCCCAGCCGGGTTTGGGTTGCCCCCAGCCAGGTTTGGGTTGCCCACAGCCAGGTTTGGGTTGCCCCCAGCCAGGTTTGAGTTGCCCACAGCCAGGTTTAGGTTGCCCACAGCCAGGTTTAGGTTGCCCCCAGCCCTGCTCACTCACATGGCTGAAGAGCTCGTTGGTCAAGCCCAGGTAGTTGTGCAAGGCCAGGAAGGTGACGCGCTGCAGCCGCACCATGATGATCTGCACAAGACACCCCAGCGGGTCCTTGGCCACCTTGAGGCCACCAAGAGGGACACCCTGGGAGTCCCCCAGCCCCCCTGGCTCACCTGCACCACCCTGACCAGGCTCTCTGGGTACTTCTCAAACACGGCTGAGAAGGCCTCGACGGGCAGGCGCAGCACCGTGGAGTCCTCGGCGGCGCGGGCGCACACGGTGCGGTACGGCCGCTGGTGGCCCTGGTGGGGGTGGCCATGGCTGGGGTTGGGGTGGCCAAGGATGGGCTAGAAGGGTTTAGGGGACAGCTGGTGGCAATTGGGGACAGTCATGGTTGGGTTTGGGGTGGTCACATTGGGTTTGGGGTGGTCACAGTTGGTTTGGGGTGGCCATGGTTGGGTTTGGGGTGGTCACAGTTGGGTTTGGGGTGGTCACAGTTGGGTTTGGGGTGGTCATGGTTGGGTTTGGGGTGGTCACAGCTGGGTTTGGGGTGGCCATGGTTGGGTTTGGGGTGGTCACAGCTGGGTTTGGGGTGGTCACAGCTGGGTTTGGGGTTGCCTTGGCTAGATTTTTGGTGGTCACTGCTGAGTTTGGGGACAGTCCCCGATGTCCCCAGGGCTGGGGACAGTGCCAGTGTCTCCAGGTACCGTGATGACGTCCAGGATGCTGAGCAGGCTGTGCACGCTGTCCCCAGGGAACACCTCCTTCATCACCGTCTCCTTCCCGTCCTGCCAGGACACCCCCGTGTCACCTGCTGCCACCTGCTGTCCCCTGGGCTCACCTGAGTGTCCCCTAGTGTCCTCTGAGTGTGCCCTGGTGTCCCTTGGGTGTCCAAGGCTGTCCCCTGGATGTCCCCTTGTGTGCCCTGAGTGTCCCCTGTTGTCCTCAGGTGTCCACTGTGTGTCCCCTGCATGTCCCCAGGTGTCCCCATGTGTTCCTGGGTGTCTTCTGGGTATCTCTGGGGTGTCCCTGGTGTCCCCCCAGGTGTCCCCGATGTCCTCAGGTGTCCCCAGAGTCCCCAGTGTCCCCCATGCCCCCTGTCTCCCCAGCGTCCCCAATGTTCCCAATGTCCCCAGTGTCCCCAATGTCCCCAGTGTCCCCTATGCCCCCAATGTCCCCAGGTGTCCCCAATGCCCCCAATGCCCCCAATGTCCCCAATGTCCCCCATGTCCCCAGTGTCCCCCCATGTCCCCAGTGTCCCCTGTGTCCCCCAATGTCCCCAGGGCCCCCAGTCTCCCCAATATCCCCCCAATGCCCCCAATGTCCCCAGGTATCCCCAACGCCCCCAGTATCCCCAGTGTCCCAAATGTCCCCAATGCCCTCAGTGTCCCCAATACCCCCAGTCCCCCAATGTCCCCCCAATGTCCCCAGTGTCCCCAGAGTCCCTCACGCTCTCGGTCAGCAGCAGCTCCAGTTTCCCCTCCTGCAGGACGTAGATGCTGCTGTCGGGCTGCCCGGGCCGGAACACGTCCTCGCCCTGCTGGCACTGCTGGAACACCATGTGCTTGCACAGCTCCAGGAACAGCGGCTTCTCAAAGTGCCCCAGCACCCTGTGGGGACATCCAGGGGACACCAGGGTCACCCAGGGGATGGCAGTGTCACCACAGGGACATGGGGACAGCAGGGACACCGGGGTCTGCCCAAGGTGCTTGCACAGCTGCAGGAACAGCGGCTTCTCAAAGTGCCCCAGCACCCTGGGACAAGGACAGCAGTGTCACCAAGGGGATGGCAGTGTCACCAAGGGGATGGCAGTGTCACCACAGGGACAGCAGGGACACTGGGATCTGCCCCAGGTGCTTGCACAGCCCCAGGAACAGCGGCTTCTCAGGGTGCCCCTGATCCCATAAATGAATTCTGACCCCATAAATGGATCCTGATCCGAATCCTGTAAACGGATCCTGATCCCATAAATTGATCCCAATCCCATAAATGGATCCAAATCCCATAAATGGCTCCCAATCCCATAAACGGCTCCCAATCCCATAAATGGATCCCAATCCCATAAATGGATCCCAATCCCATAAAAGGATCCAAATCCCAACAGCTCCTGGCCCCATAAATGGCTCCCAATCCCATAAACGGCTCCTGATCCCATAAACTGATCCCAATCCCATAAATGGCTCCCAATCCCATCAATGGCTCCCAATCCCATAAATGGATCCCAATCCCATCAATGGATCCAAATCCCATCAATGGATCCAAATCCCATCAATGGATCCCAATCCCATCAATGGATCCCAATCCCATAAATGGATTCAAATCCCATACACAGCTCCTGACCCCATAAATGGCTCCCAATCCCATGAATGGATCCCAATCCCATACGCAGCTCCTGACCCCATAAATGGCTCCTGGCCCCATAAGGGGACACGGGGACAGCAGAGACCCTGGGGACACGGGGACAGTGAGGGGACACGGGGACAGCAGAGACCCTGGGGACATGGGGACAGTCAGGGGACACGGGGACAGTAGAGACCCTGGGGACATGGGGACAGTGAGGGGACATGGGGACAGCAGAGACCCTGGGGACATGGGGACAGTGAGGGGACACGGGGACAGCAGAGACCCTGGGGACATGGGGACAGTGAGGGGACATGGGGACAGCAGAGACCCTGGGGACATGGGGACAGTGAGGGGACACTGCAGGGACATGGGGACAGTAGAGACCCTGGGGACATGGGGACAGTGAGGGGACACGGGGACAGCAGAGACCCTGGGGACACGGGGACAGTCAGGGGACACGGGGACAGCAGAGACCCTGGGGACATGGGGACAGTCAGGGGACATGGGGACAGTGAGGGGACACGGGGACAGCAGAGACCATGGGGACAGTGAGGGGACACGGGGACAGCAGAGACCCTGGGGACATGGGGACAGTCAGGGGACATGGGGACAGTGAGGGGACACTGGGACATGGGGACAGTCAGGGGACATGGGGACAGCAGAGACCCTGGGGACATGGGGACAGTGAGGGGACACGGGGACAGCAGAGACCCTGGGGACATGATCCCATAAATGAATCCCGACCCTATAAATTGATTCCAATCCCATAAATGGATCCTGATCCCATAAATGAATCCTGACCCTATAAATTAATTCCAATCCCATAAATGGATCCTGATCCCACAAATGAATCCCTACCCTATAAACTGATCCCGACCCCATAAACGAATCCTGATCCATGAATGGATCCTGATCCCCAAGTACAAACCCCAACCCCAGGCACAGATCCTGATCCCATGGGGACACCACGGGGACACCACGGGGACAGAGGGGACGTGGGGACACTGCAGGGCCACCTGTCCCCACTGGTCACTCACTTCTTGGCGATGCTGAGCACCTTGAGCTTCTTGCGGCTGCGCGGGCGCGCGGCGCCGCTGACCACGGCAGTGTCCACTAGCGAGGACGTGGACTGGGACACCTGGACAGAGGGGACACCAGGTCACAGGGGGACATCACACTGCCACCCACACCCCTGGGACAGAGGGGACACAGGGTCACAGGGGGACATCACACTGCCACCCACACCCCTGGGACAGAGGGGACACCGGGTCACAGGGGGACATCACAGTGCCACCCACACCCACTGACCACAGCAGTGTCCACTAGCGAGGACGTGGACTGGGACACCTGGACAGAGGGGACACCGGGTCACAGGGGGACATCACACTGCCACCCACACCCCTGGGACAGAGGGGACACCGGGTCACAGGGGGACATCACACTGCCACCCACACCCCTGGGACAGAGGGGACACAGGGTCACAGGGGGACATCACAGTGCTACCCACACCCCTGGGACAGAGGGGACACAGGGTCACAGGGGGACATCACACTGCCACCCACACCCGCTGACCACGGCAGTGTCCACCAGCCAGGACTGGGACACCTGGGACAGAGGGGACACCGTGTCACACGGGAGGTGGCATGGGGACATCGCAGTGCCACCCACTGAGGGGGATGGGGGAAATGGGGGAAATAAGGAACAAAAACGGAAAAAAATTGGGAAAACTGGGGGGAAAATGGGGAATCAATGGGGAAAATGGGGGAAAATGGGAAAAATGGGGGAAATGGGGGAACAGGAAAAAATGGGAGAAAATGAGGAGAAATGAGGGGAAAAATGGGAAAAATGGGGGAAACAGGAAAAATGGGGGAAATGGGGAAAATGGGGAAATGGGGGAAAATGAAAATATGGAAAAATGGGAGGAAAATGGAGAAAATGGGGGAAATGGGGGAAGAAATGGGGAAAAAATGGGGAAAATGGGGGAAAATGGGGGGGAAAATGGGGGGAACAGGAAAAAATGGGAGAAAATGAGGAGAAATGAGAGGAAAATGGGGAAAAATGGGGGGAAACAGGAAAAAATGGGGGGAAATGGGGAAAAAATAGGGAAATGGGGGAAAAATGAAAATATGGAAAAAATGGGAGGAAAATGGAGAAAATGGAGGGAAATGGGGGAAGAAATGGGGGAAAAATGGGGGAAAATGGGGGAAAAATGGGGGGGAAAATGGGGGGAACAAGAAAAATGGGAGAAAAATGAGGAGAAATAAGGGGAAAATAGGAAAAATGGGAAAATGGGGGAACAGGAAAAATGGGGGAAATGGGGAAAAAAATAGGAAATGGGGAAAAATGAAAATATGGAAAAATGGGGAGGAAAATGGAGAAAATGGGGGAAATGGGGGGAAAATGGGGGAGAATGGGGGAAAATGGGGGAAAATGGGGGAAAATGGGGAACAAGAAAAATGGGAGAAAAATGAGGAGAAATAAGGGGAAAAATAGGAAAAATGGGAAAAATGGGGGGAACAGGAAAAATGGGGGAAATGGGAAAAAAAAGGGAAATGGGGAAAAATGAAAATATGGAAAAAAATGGGAGGAAAATGGAGAAAATAGAGGGAAATGGGGAAAAATGGGGGGAAAAATGGGGGGAAAAATGGGGGGAAAAATGGGGGAACAAGAAAAAATGGGAGAAAATGAGGAGAAATAAGGGGAAAAATAGGAAAAATGGGAAAAATGGGGGGAAACAGGAAAAAATGGGGGAATGGGGAAAAAATAGGGAAATGGGGGAAAAATGAAAATATGGAAAAAATGGGAGGAAAATGGAGAAAATGGGGGGAAATGGGGGAAAAAATGGGGGGAAAAATGGGGGGAAAATGAGGAAAAATGGGGGAAAAATGGGGGAAAATGGGAAAAATGGGAAAAATGGGAAAAATGGGAAAAATGGGGTGGGAAATGGGGAATTAAAACTGAGGAGCAGTGTGGGAATGCTGGGCACGGGGGCGCCGGGGATCACCTTACGCATGATCTTGCGGCTGTAGAACAGAACCTTGTCCCTCTTGCGGAAGCGGTACCGGGGCGGCTCCTGCGCGGGGACCTCTGGGGACACAGGGGACAGGGGAGGGACAGCAGTGTCACCCGTGTGCCCAGGGCCATGGGGACACTGGGACATGGGGAACATTGGGACAATGTCCCTGGGCACACTGGGACATTGGGGACATTGGGACACTGTCCTTGGGGACACTGGGGACATTGGGGACATAGGGACACTGTCTCTGGGGACATTGGGACACTGTCCTTGGGGACATTGGGACACTGGGAACACAGGGACATGGTGACATTGGGGACACAGGGACATGGGGACACTGGAGACAGGGACATGGGCACACTGTCCCTGGGGACACTGGGGACATGGAGACAGGACATGGCAATACAGAGACACAGGACATGGGGACATTGGGGACACTGGTGACATGGGGAGACAGAAACACAGGACATGGAGACATGGGGACACAGGTGACACACAGGTGACACACAGGTGACACACAGGTGACACACAGGTGACACAGGTGACGCTCTCACCGCGCGCGCCGGGAGCTGCTCCCTGCTGAACACGGCCAGCAGCCCCCTCAGCACCGTGCCCTGGGGGGGGGACAGGGGACAGCTGAGTGTCCCCAAGGCTTGGGGACAGGGACAGCTGAGCCCCCAGTGTCCCCAAGGCTTGGGGACAGGGACAGGGACGGGTCCCACCTCAGCCTCCTGCTGTGACTCGCTCTGCCCCATGGCCGGGGGGGGCTGCGCCCATCCGAGCCCTGCTGGGAATGGGGAAAAATGAGGAAAATGGGGAAAAATGGGAAAAATGAGGGAAAATGAGGGAAAATGGGGGAGAATGGGGAGAATGGGGGGAAAAAACAGGGGGAAATGGGTAAAAATGGAGAAAAAATGGGGAAAAATTGGGGGAAAAATGGAGAAAAAAAAAATGGGGGGAAAAGTGGAGAAAATTAGGGGAAAACAAGGAGAAAATGAGTGGAAAATGGGGGGGAATGGAGGAAAATGGGGAAAATTGGGAAAATGGGGGGGAAATGGAGAAGAAAAAATGGGGAAGAAAAAATGGGGAGGGGAAAATGGGAGGAAAAAATGGGGAAGAAAAAATGAGGAAGAAAAAATGGGGAAGAAAAAATGGGGAGGGAAAATGGGGGAGAAAATGGGGGGAAAATGGGGGGAAAACAGGTTAAAAAAGGGGGATGGGGGGAAAAGTGGGAGAAAAAATGGGAGAAAAATGGGGGGAAAATGGGAAAAAATGGGTGGGAAGAATGGGGAAAAATGGGGAAAAAACAGGAGAAAGGAGCAGTTGGTGACACCCAGTGACAAGCAGGTGACACCTTTGTGTCCCCAAAGCTCTCAGGGCCATCCAGTGGCCCAATGGGACACTTGGGGACAGGAGCTGTGCTTGTGACAGCTCCGGTCACTGTGCCAGGCGCTGTCACTGTCACTGTCACTGTCACCCTGCTGTGTCCCCAAGGACACCAAGGCCTGGTGACACCCCCAGGGTGACAACTGCCACCCCCTCATTGCCCCCAACAGCCCCTCCAAAGGTTTTATTGCCCCCCAAATTAATAATAACCCCCTAAAGTTTATTATCTTCTCTTCCAAAATTGCCCCCCTTTATCTTCATTATCCCCCTTATCTTTATTTCCCCCCTTTATTTCTCTTTATTTCCCCTTTATCTTTATTTCTCTCTTATCTTTATTTTCCTCATTTTTATTTCCCCCTTTTATTTCTCCTTTATCTTTATTCCTCCCTTTATTTCTCCCTTATCTTTATTTCTCTTTTTATTTCCCCCTTATTTTTATTTTTGCCCTTATCTTTATTCCCTCCCACCTTTATTTCCCCCTCATTATTTAAACCCCCCCAGGCTGTTATTGCCCCCCCTGAACCATCATTAACCCCTCATTAATTACCTACCCCCTCATTAACGCCCCCAGCCCATAATTACCCCCCCAAAATTTAATTACACCCTCATATCTTAATGATCCCCTCATAAATTGCCCCACCCCACCTTTATTGCCCCCTCATGATTTAATTCAGGCTCTTATTGCCCCCCCCCCGAGCCATCATCACCCCCTCATTAATTAATTACCCCCTCACACTTTAATTTCCCCCTCAGGATATAATTACCCCCACCATGATTTAATTACCCCTTCACATCTTAATCACCCCCTCACGAATCCCCCCCCAGGCCGTTATTGCCCCCTCATGAATTGCTCCCCCCAGGCCGTTTTTGCCATCATTACCCCCTCATTAACTAATTACCCCCTCACATCTTAATTACACCCTCATTAATTACCCCCAAGCCGTTATTTGCCCCCCCAGGCCCTTATTGCCCCCTCATGAATTGCCCCCCTCAGGCCCCATTGCCCCCTCAGTATTGCCCCCCCACACTGTAATTTGCCCCCTCATGAATTGCCTCCCCCGGCCATTATTTGCCCCCCCCAGACCGTTATTGCCCCCCTAAACCGTTATTTGCCTCCCCCCAGACCGTTTTTACCCCCTCAGGCCGTTTTTACCCCCTCAGGCCCCGTTGCTTCCCTCAGCGCCTCCCCCCCCACAACTGCCCTCACACCCCCTCCCTCAACCCTCCGCTCCCCCGGATCCCCAGAGGCGGTAAAGCCCCACCGGGTCCCCCCAAAATCGGTACAGCCCCCCTGAGACCCCTCGGGACCCCCCCCGGGACCCCCCGGCCCCCCCTCACCGGCCGCCGGTCTCGCCCCGCTCCGGCCCTGGCGGCGGCCGCGGCCCCCGCGCGGTCATGGCCCCTTTAAGGCCGTCCCGCCTCCCGTATGACGTCATTGATCTGCGCCAAACCCGTCGCGGCGGCGGCGCCATGTTGGGAAGGTCAGGCAGCGGGGGGTACCCAGGAGTCGGGGCGCCATTTTGAGTGTGGCGTGCGGGGGTGGTGCGTGTGACGTCATCCTGCGCGACGGCGCGGGCGCGCGGGGCCGTGAGGGGGTCGCTCCCGGCGCCATCTTGGGGGTGGCGGGGGAGAAGGGGAGGGGACACCCCAAAATTTGGGAGGGGGACACTCCCAAGAGGGGAAACACCCCAAATTTATGAGGGTGACACTCCCAAGAGGGGGGAATCTCAAATGTGAGAGGGGCGACACCGTGTCCCCATGAGAGTCCCGAGAAGAGGAAGAAGGGGGCACAGGAAACGAAACCCCCCCACACACACACATTTCCTCTTAATCCTCAGGGGAGGAAATGAGGACAAATTGGGGTTTTTGGGGGATGGGAGGTGACAAAACTGGCTTTCGGGGACAGAGGAAGTGTCCTCAGGTGTCCCCGCTTGTCCCCAAACCGGCCTGAGACGCTGAACCCCATTTTGGGAAAAATCCCACGCCCCAAAAAAAAATTTGGGGGGCCTCTCCAGGAAAGACGCGGAAACAGCTGGAAAAAAAAAAATTGTTTAATATAAAGAGGAGCGGGAGGAGGGAATTTTGAGGCAAATCCCGGGAATTTCTGGGGATCCCGGCGGATCCGGCCGCGCTGGGATGAACCCCCCGCACCCCGCGCACCAGCGCGGGATCATCCCGGATTTTGGGGATTTTTTTTGGGGGTTTATCCCGGGAGAATTCCCGGTGGGAGCCGCCCACGGGCCCGGGAGGAGCCCCGGGACTCGTCCGACAGGTCCGGCGGTGGCCCCGGGGCTCGGGTAGGGCGTGTCCGGGCACACGGGCGGGGACATTTGGGGACATTGGGGACAATGGGGACACCCCCCGGGAGGGGCAGGTGTCCGTCCGTACCTGGGGAACCGCGAGGGATCCGCTCTGCTCGTACCGTGGGGTGGCCTTGGGGCCGTGGGGTGGCCCCAGAGTGGCCTTGGGGTGACCACAATGCTTTGGGGTGTCCCCAGAGTGGCCTTGGGGTGTCCCCAAATGGCCTCAGGGCTGTGGGATGTCCCCAGGGTGGCCTTGGGACCTTGAGGTGTCCATAGAGTGGCCTTGGGGTATCCATGGGGTGGCCTTGGGGTGTCCCCACAGTGGCCTTGGGGTGACTATGAGGCCTTGAGGTGTCCCCAGGGTGGCCTTGGGGGGTCCCCAGGGTGTCCATGGGGTGTCCAAGGCCTTGGGGTGTCTATGGAATGTCCACAGGGTGACCTTGGAGTGGCCCCAAGGTGGCCTGGAGGCCATGGGGCATCCATGGGGTGCCCATGAGGCCACGGGGTGTCCATGGAACATCCCCAGGGTGACCCTGGGGTGTCCCTAGGGTGGCCTTGGGACTGTGGGGTGTCCACAGGGTGGCCTTGGGGTGTCCACCAGGCCATGGGGTGTCCATGCAGTGTCCTCAGCGTGTCCCCAAGGTGGCCATGAGGCCATGGGGTGTCCATGGAACATCCCCAGGGTGACCTTGGGGTGTCCCTAGGGTGGCCTTGGGACTGTGGGGTGTCCACAGGGTGGCCTTGGGGTGTCCACAAGGCCATGGGGTGTCCATGGAACATCCCTAGGGTGGCCTTGGGATTGTGGGGTGTCCACAGGGTGGCCTTGGGGTGTCCACAAGGCCATGGGGTGTCCATGGAACATCCCCAGGGTGGCCTTGGGATGTCCATGAGGCCATGGGGTGTCCATGGGGTGGCCTAGGAGTGTCCACAAGGCCATGCTGTGTCATGGAACATCCCCAGGGTGCCCTTGAGGTGTCCCCAAGGTGTCCAGGAGACCGTGGGGTGTCCATGGGGTGTCCCCAGGCTGCCCACATCCCACCCCCCACCAAACCCACACCGCGTTTCACACGGACGTGGTGCACTCGCGGCTCAGCGGCGCCGTCACCATCTCGGCCGCCGTGGGAGCGGCCGCACCTTTGTCCAGCGAGCTGGACGTGCGCAAGGGAACCCCCGGCCGGCCCGGCCGCTCCGGCCGCCCCCTGCGTCCCCTCACGCAGCACAACACCCGCAGGAACTCGCCGCGCATGTCCTTGCTCCTCAGCATGTAAATCACCGGGTTGGCCGCCGAGTTGAGCGTGGCGAAGGCGAAGAAATAATTGGCGCTGTACAGGACGCGGCAAGCGCGGACGGGGCAGGAGGCGTCCATCAGGAGGATGATGAAGGCGGGCAGCCAGCAGACGATGAAGGCTCCCAGCACGATGGTGACGGTTTTGAGCAGCGCCAGCGTCTGCGCCGTGGCGATCTCGGCGTGGCTGGAGCGCACGATGCAGTAGATGCGGGTGTAGAGCCCCACGATGGCCATGAGGATGAGGGTGAAGATGGTGGTGACGAAGAGCACGTAGCGCTTGGAGTAGAGCGGCAGCACCGTGGAGCAGTCGCGCAGATCGCTGATACAATTCCAACCCATGATGGGCAAGCTGCCGATGGCGCCGGCGATCACCCAGCAGGCGCCGATGAGCAGCACCATCCTGCAGTTCTTATCGCTGCTGTACACCTTCACCTTGGTGATGGCCACGTGCCGCTCGATGGCGATGGCCAGCAGGCTGAACACCGACGCCGCCAGCGTGGCGAACGCCGTCCCCTCCCTCACAAACCACTGCACCGGCGTCAGGCTGAAGGTGGTGCTGCCCGACAGCAGCGTGTTGGCCATGAACGCCGCGCCCGCCAGCAGGTCGGACGCCGCCAGGTTGCCGATGAAGATGTACATGGCGAGGTGCAGCCGCTTGTTGCGGCAGATGGACACCAGCACCAGCAGGTTCTCCAGCACGATGACGCAGCACAGCAGCACGATGAGCGCCGAGCCCACCCAGCGCCCGGGGGCCGCGCCCTCGGCGCCGTCGCCCTTGGTGTAGTTGTAGTGCTCGCGGATCTTGTCGCGGTTGAAATATTCCTTGTAGATGCTCCCCATGGCGGAGCTGGGGGAGAGCGGGGGGAGCGTGGGGGGGAGGCTCAGCGCCGCCGGGACATGGCTCCTGAGGGGGGAAAGGGAATTGGTCACTTTTGTGACACCAGTGTCACCCCAGTGTCACTTTTGTGTCACCCAGAGAGACCCGGGTGACCCAAGGCTCGGTGTCACCAGGACGTGGCTCCTGAGAATGGCAATGTCACCCCAGTGTCACTTTTGTGTCACCCAGAGACACCGTGGGGTGACCCAAGGCTCAGTGCCACCAGAACGTGGCTCCTGAGGGGGGAAAGGGAATTGGTCACTTTTGTGACACCGGTGTCACCCCAGTGTCACTTTTGTGTCACCCAGAGAGATCCCGGGGTGACCCAAGGCTCAGTGTCACCAGGACATGGCTCCTGAGGGGGGAAAGGGAATTGGTCACTTTTGTGCCACCAGGCCGTGGCTCCTGGGGACAGCAATGTCACCCCAGGAATGCCAATGGCACCCCACTGTCACTTTTGTGCCACCAGGACGTGGCTCCTGAGGGGGGAAATGGGAATTGGTCACTTTTGTGACACCAGTGTCACCCCAGTGTCACTTTTGTGTCACCCAGAGAGACCCCAGGGTGACCCAAGGCTCAGTGTCACCAGGACATGGCTCCTGAGGGGGAAAGGGAATTGGTCACTTTTGTGCCACCAGGCCGTGGCTCCTGGGGACAGCAATGTCACCCCAGGAATGCCAATGGCACCCCACTGTCACTTTTGTGCCACCAGGACGTGGCTCCTGAGGGGGGAAATGGGAATTGGTCACTTTTGTGACACCAGTGTCACCCCAGTGTCACTTTTGTGTCACCCAGAGAGACCCCGGGGTGACCCAAGGCTCAGTGTCACCAGGACATGGCTCCTGAGAATGGCAATGTCACCCCAGTGTCACTTTTGTGTCAGCAGGACACAGATCCTGGGGATGGCAGTGTCACCCCAGTGTCACTTTTGTGACACTCAGGGTGACCCAAGGCTCAGTGTCACCAGGACATGGCTCCTGGGGACAGCAGTGTCACCCCAGGAATGGCAATGGCACCCCACTGTCACCTTTGTGTCACCAGGACATGGCTCCTGAGGGGGAGAAGGGAATTTGTGTCACCAGGACGCGGCTCTTGGGGACAGCAATGGCACTTTATTGTCACCCAGAGACACCGTGGGGTGACCCAAGGCTCAGTGTCACCAGGACATGGCTCTTAGGGACAGCAATGTCACCCCATGGTCACCCTTGTGCCATCAGGACCTGGATCTAGGGGACAGCAATGTCACCGTGTTGTCACCTTTGTGCCACCAGGGTGACCCAAGGCTCAGTGCCACCAGGACACACCCCTTAGCATGGCAGTGTCACCTCGTTGTCACCCTTGTGCCACGAGGGACACCCCGGGGTGACAGCCGGTGTCACATCCCGTTTGTCACGCCATGGCCACCCCAGTGTCACCCAAGTGTCACCCGGGGGGGGGGGAGGTGCCTGAGGTGACATCATGGGTGCCTGTGGTGACATCAGGGGTGGCACCAGGTGACATCGGAGGTGACAGACACCGGCGATGTCACCGCTGCTGCTCCCGCCTCCCTCCCTCCCCAAATTTCGGGACGGGACCTTCCCGGTAACGGCCCCCCCACCCCAGCCCGGTTCCTCCCGGGGCGGGACCGGGACCGGGACCGGAACCGGGACCGGGGGAAGGAGCCCCGGTGGCCGCGGCACCGTCCTGGAGCACCCCCAGGTCCCGGTACCGGTGTCGGTCCCGTCCCGGAGCCCTCCCGTCCTGGAGCAGTCCCAGAGCGGTCCCGGTGCTGTCCCAGAAGGGTCCCGGTACCAGAACTCCTCCCGGTGCCCCCGGCGAGCTCCCGGTCCCGTCCCGGTACCAAAACTCCTCCCGGTGTCCCCGGTACCCTCCCGGTCCCTTCCCGGTACCAGAACTCACTCCCCGGAGCGCTGCCGGTGCGGTCCCGGTCCCGTCCCGGTACCAGAACTCCTCCCGGCGCGGTCCCGGTCCCGCCCCGGTACCAGAACTCCTCCCGGCGCGGTCCCGGTCCCGTCCCGGTACCAGAACTCCTCCCGGAGCCCCCGGCGCGCTCCCGCCACCGCCCGGTGCCTCGCCCACAAAGAAATAAAAAAAGTTAAAAGAAATAAAAATTTGGGGAGCCTCCCATGATGTGGGACCCCCCCCCCCCTCCATGTGCGGATTTTTTTTTTTTTTTTGGGGGACGCTCCAAAATTTGGGGACTTCCACCCCCATCCAGATGTGAGCCAGATGTTGGCGTGGCCGAAACAGCTGGGCCGGGACGGGGACAATAAAGGGGTGACCCCCCCCCTCCTAAAAATGGGGGTGACACCCCAATGTTCCCCCCCCAACCACTTTTGGGGACACCCCAAAAATGTTGAGCCCCCTCCCGATGTCCCCACGCAAATTTGGGGACAACCCGGGGGTCCTGGGGGGGGACAGAGGGACACGAGGAGGGGGGACAGAAGGACAGAGGAGGGGGGGTGGGAAAGGGGGGGTTCAGGGAGGATTTTTTGGGGTTCGGGGGATTTTTGGGGTCTCACCGGTGGCGGGGCCGGTCCCGGCAGCGCTGAGCGCCCGTGGCGGCTCCTTTGGAATGGGGGGGGGGAGCGGGGGCGGGGGGCGGGGCTGGGGCGGGGCCACCCCCCTTTAATGTTTGGGACACCCCCAAAATCAGGAGGGGGACAACAATCCCCCCCCATATTTCATTTTTTTGGGGTGCGGGACACCCCCAAAATGGGGAGGGGGGGCAATAAAACCCCACCCTGTGTCACTTGTTTAATTTTTTAAAGGGACCCCCAAAAATGAGGCGGGAGTTGGGGGGGGGACACAAATTTTTCCTCCCCACCCTCCCCAAAGGGGGATTTTGGGAGTTATTTCCAAAAATTTTTTTTTTTTTTTTTTAGGGGGATTTTTCAGCGCTGGAAAAAAAGAAAAAAAAAAAAAAAGAAAAACTTTCCCGGACTTTGCACGGGAAGGAATTTGGGGGTGGGGGAGGAATTTGGGGGTGGGGGAAGGGATTGGGGGTGGGGGGAGGTTGGGAAGGAGCCCCCCCACGTTCTAAAAAACAAAAAAATTCCCAAAATTTGGAGCGCTGGGAGGGGGGCGGGGATTTAATTGGGATTTAATTGGAAGCAGGCGCGGGATGGGGGTGGGATGGGGAGGGCTACCCCGCCCTCCCCCCAAATCCGACCCCCCAAATCCAGGCGGAATTCCCGCCCCCGGACCCCCGGGATGAGGCGGGGCTTTGGAAAATGAATGGGAAAAAAAAAAAAAAAAGAAAAAGGAAAAAAACGGAGAAAAGAATTCCTGAATTTTTCTCGTCCCCAAATTCAGCCCCGCCCTAAACCCGAATTTGAGGGGGGGTCCCCAGGCTGGGAATGGGAACTGGGAATGGGAATGGGAAATGGGAATGGGAAATGGGAAATGGGAATGGGAAATTGGAATGGGAACTGGGAAAGGGAACTGGGAATGGGAATGGGAACTGGGAATGGGAATGGGAAATGGGAACTGGGAATGGGAATGGGAACTGGGAATGGGAACTGGGAACTGGGAATGGGAATGGGAACTGGGATCTGGGATCTGGGAAATGGGAATGGGAACTGGGAATGGGAACTGGGAATGGGAATGGGAACTGGGAACGGGATTGGGAAATGGGACTGGGAACTGGGAATGAGAATGGGAACTGGAAACTGGGAATGGGATTGGGAAGGGGATTGGGAAATGGGAATGAGACTGGGAACTGGGAAAGGGAACTGGGAGTGGGAAAGGGAATTGGGAATGGGGTTGGGAATGGACACTGGGAATGGGAGTGGGAACTGGGAATGGGGAGTGGGAAAGGGGAAAGGGACTGGGAGTGGGAATGGGAATGGGAAAGGGAATTGGGAAAGGGAAATGGGACTGGGACTGGGAATGGACACTGGGAGTGGGAAAGGGAACTGGGAATGGGAATGGACACTGGGAATGGGAACTGGGAATGGACAATTGGAGTGGGGGGGCTACTGGGGAGGCACTGGGGGGGCTACTGGGGATACTGGGATGGGGGGCACTGTGGCCACTGGGGATACTGGGAGCACTGGGGACACTGGGGTGGGGGGCACAGGGGCGGGGCCAGCAGGGGGACACCAGGGAGGGGCATTTTGGGGTGGGGGGGACACACAGGGAGGGGTCCCTCCCCTTTCCCCCTTTCCCCGCCCCTTTTCCCCCTTTTCCCGCCTTTCCACCCCGCCGGAAGTGACGCCGCCGCGCAGTGACGTCACATCACCGCTTCCTGCCCCGCGCTTTCCCGCCATGATCCGCGCGGGGGGAGCCGCCCTGAGGGCCTGGAGCAATGGACGGGGCTGGGCGGCGGTGAGAGCGGGCGGGGAACGGTACCGGGAGCGGGGCTGGGCCGGGGGGAACCGGGAAAGGGAACGGGACCGGGAATGGGATGGGAACGGTACCGGGAACGGTACCGGGAACGGGGAGAAGCGGGCGGGGGCGGGGCCAGGCCGTGAGGGCGGTGAAGGGGCGGGGCCATCGCTGAGGGGCGGGGCGGGGCTTGGGTGGGGCGGTACCAAGTGTCAGCCGGGGGGGGGTTCGGGGGTGCGGGATGGGTTCAAGAGCGGGGCTGGGGGGGTGAGCGGGGTCTCCGCCTCAGCCCGTGGTTGATTCCTCCTCCCCCTCATGGTCGCAGTTGTCGACGGCGCCCCCGGCCCCGCCCGCGGCCCCGGAGCCCCGCAGGGGTGAGTGCGGGTTTGGGGACACCTTGGGGACACCTTAGGGACACCTTGGGGGCAGTGGGGAGGGGGTGAGTGTGGGTTTAGGGACATCAGGGACACCCTAGGGGCGGCAGGGACCACCCCAAAACTCCCTGGGGACACCAGTGACCACCCTGGGGACAGCAGGAACCACCATGGGACACCTTGGGGACATCAAGGACCATCCTGGGAACATAAGGGACCACTGTGGGGACATCAGGGAGCACTCTGGGACACTCTGGGGACATTAGGGATCCTCCTGGGGACATCAAGGACCACTCTGTGGACATCAGGGACCATCCTGGGGACATCAGGGATCACCCTGAGGACACCCTCAGCACATCAGGGACAACCTGGGGACATCAGAAACCACTGTGGGGACAACAGGAAGCATCCTGGTGACATCAGGAACCACCCAGGTCACCCCAAACCTGGCAGGTCCCTTCTCTGTGTGACACCAGCAACCCCCTTTTTGTCCCCTGTGTGTCCCCAGTGCCACCCCCGTTGGTGTCCCCGGTGTCCCCAGTGCCACCCCCGTTGGTGTCCCCGGTGTTCCGGCGCTGCTCTGTCCCTGTGTCCCCACCACTGTCCCCAGTCCAGGCCTGGGTGGAGTCCCTGCATCACCCCGAGGACACCCTGAGGGGCCTGGCCGAGCTGCACCCCGAGGTCTTCGCTGTCACCCCCAGGTGACACCTCTAGGGGGGGTTTTGGGGTTTTTTGGGGGTTTTGGGGGGTTTTTGGGTGATTGTCACCCTCCCTGTGTCACCCAGGCTGGACGTGCTGCACGCGGTGGAGACGTGGCAGAGGAATTACAAGAGGATTGTGAGTGTGGGGAGGGGGTTTGGGGTGAAAAAAGGGAAATTTGGGGGGGAAAAATGGGGTGAAAAAAGGGATTTGGGGTGAAAAATGGGATTTAGGGGGAAAAATGGGATTTGGAGGTGGAAAGGGGGAATTTGTGGGAATAGGAGGGGATTTGGGGGGAAAAAAGGGTGAAAATGGAGATTTTGGTGGAAAATGGAGATTTGGGGGGGAAAAAAGGGATTTGGAGGTGAAAAAGGGGAATTTGGGGGGTTAAAAGGGGGAGTTGGGGGTGGAAAGGGGGTGAAAAGGGGGATTGGGGGTGAAAAAAGGGGGATTTTGGGGGGAAAAGGGGGTGAAAAGGGGGATTTGGGGGGAAAGGGAGAATTTGGGGTGAAAAATGGGGATTTGGGGTGAAAAAGGGGGGAGAGAAGGGAAATTTGGGGAGAAAAACTGTGGGTTGGGGGAAAAAGGGGGATTTGGGGGTGGAAAAGGGGGAGATTTGGGGGTGAAAAGGGGGAGATTTGGGGGTGAAAAGAGGGATTTGGGGTGAAAAGAGGGATTTGGGGTGGAAAGAGGGATTTGGGGTGGAAAGGGGGGGTTGGGAGGAAAAAGGGAAGATTTGGGGTGAAAAGAGGGATTTGAGGGGAAAAAAGGGGATTTGGGGGGTAAAAGAGGGATTTGGGGCTGGAAAGGAAGATTTGGAGGTGGAAATGGAGATTTGGGGATGAAAAAGGGAAATTTGGGGGTGAAAAAGGGAAATTTGGGGGTGGAAAGGGGAAAAAAGGGGAATTTGGGGTGGAAATGGGGATTTGGGGGTGAAAGGGGGGGAAAAGGGGCAGAAGAGCTTTAGGGGGATCCCAAAAGTTTTGGGGAGTCCCAAGCAGGGTCTGGGTGCCCCAAGGAGCTTTTGGGGTGTGCTGAGAATCTCTGGGTGCTCCCAAGCCATCCCAAAGTCAGGATGGGAACCCAGCAGCCCCCTGGGGGCTGGGGGTGACCTGTGGCCCCCCCCAATTTGTCCCATTTTGTCCCCAGAGCCACGCCCGGGTGCGGAGCCGGGCAGAGGTTCGGGGCGGGGGCCGCAAGCCCTGGGGGCAGAAAGGCTCCGGGCGGGCCCGGCACGGCTCCATCCGCTCGCCGCTCTGGCGTGGGGGTGAGTGACCCACAGCACCCCAAAATACACCCAAAATACACCCAGAAATGCCCCAAAATAACCCCAGAACTGCCCCAAAAAATAACCCAAAAATAACCCCAGAACTGCCCCAAAAAATAACCCCAAAATCACCCCAGAACTGCCCCCCATGGCTCCATCCGCTCGCCACTCTGGCGTGGGGGTGAGTGACCCACAACACCCCAAAATACACCCAAAATACACCCAGAAATGCCCCAAAGTAACCCCAGAACTGCCCTAGAACTGTCCCAGAAAATAACCCCAAAATCACCCCAGAACTGCCCCCCACGGCTCCATCCGCTCGCCGCTCTGGCGTGGGGGTGAGTGACCCAAAACACCCCAAAATGAACCCAAAATAGCCCCAAAAACATCCCAGAACTGCCCCAAAACTGCCCCAAAAACTGCCCCAGAACTGCCCCAAAATAACCCCAAAATAACCCCAAAACTGCCCCAAAAAATAACCCCAAAATCACCCCAGAACTGCCCCCACGGCTCCATCCGCTCGCCGCTCTGGCGTGGGGGTGAGTGACCCACAACACCCCGAAATACACCCAAAATACACCCAGAACTGCCCCAAAATAACCCCAGAACTGCCCCAAAAACTGCCCCAGAACTGCCCCAAAAACGACCCAGAAACTGGGGGTGAGTGACCCCAAAAAACTGTCCCTAAACAGCCCAAAACTGCCCCAAAACTGGGGGTGAGTGACCTCAAAACCCCCCCACAGGTGGCATTGCCCACGGCCCCCGGGGCCCCACCAGCTGTTTCTACATGCTGCCCATGCGGCTCAGGGATGTCCCCAAGTCCCCAGGGATGTCCCCAGGGGTGTCCCCAGGGGTGTCACCATGTCCCCAAGTCCCCAGGATGTCCCCAGGATGTCCCTGTCCCCCACAGGTGGCATTGCCCACGGCCCCCGGGGTCCCACCGGCTGTTTCTACATGCTGCCCATGCAGCTCCAGGGATGTCCCCAGGGGTGTCACCATGTCCCCAAGTCCCCAGGGATGTCCCCAGGGGTGTCCCCAGGAGTGTCACCATGTCCCCAAGTCCCCAGGATGTCCCCTGTCCCCCCACAGGTGGCATTGCCCATGGCCCCCGGGGCCCCACCAGCTATTTCTACATGCTGCCCATGCGTGACATGCCGGGCACCCGGGCACCAGACTCATGCTGATGGCATGGACCCTGGGGACAGCAGTGACCCCCGGTACCTGCAGGAGCTGGCGCGGTTCCGGCGCTGGGGACACTCTGTGCTCGTCGTGGATGTGTGAGAGAGGGGACAGGGGACACTGGGGACACCTTGGGACATTGGGGACAGCGTGACCCGGCACTCAGGTGGCATGGTCACAGCTGTGGACATGGCTGTCGTGAGTGACCTAGGTGGGGCAGGGACTGCCCTTGGGACAGGGCATTGGGGACCTGGGGCGCGTGACCCGGTACCTGCAGGAGCTGCGCGTTCGCGCTGGGACTCTGTGCATCGTGGATGTGGAGAGGGACAGGGACACTGGACATTGGGACATTGGGACTTGGGGACACTTGGGACACTGGGGATCCCGGACATTAGGGGAGGGACACCCTGGGACATTGGGGACACGGGACATTGGGACAGCTGAGGACCGGGTTGGGCTGACTTGTAGGGACAGCCTGAGGACACCCTGGGGACATCAGGGACAATCTGGGGTGACAGGGACAGCGGGAATGGGGGGTCCATGGGGCTGGGGACACCTTGGTGACATCACCAACCACCCTGGGGACATCAGGACAGGTTGTCCCTTCTCTGGTGACACTTTGGGGACAACTCAGTGTCACCCCAACCGCTTTTACTTTTCAATTTTTATTTTAATTTTAATTTTAATTTTTGATTTTATTTTTAATTGTAATTTAAATTTTTCTTCTTAATTTTAAATTTAATTGTAATTTTAATTGTAATTTTGTAATTTTAATTGTAATTTTGTAATTTTAATTTTTAATTTTAATTTTAATTTTAATTTTAATTTTAGTTTTAATTTTAGTTTTAATTTTAATTTTGATTGTAACTTTAAATTGTAATTTAAAATTTTAGTTTTGATTTTTATTAATTTTCATTTTAATCTTATTTTTAATTTTCACTTTAATTTTTATTAATTTTAAGTTTTAATTTTAATTTTTATTTTTATTTAATTTTAATTTTTATTTTATTTTTGATTTTCATTTTAATTTAATTTTTAATTTTCATTTTATTTTTATTTTTAATTTTCATTTTAATTTTAAATTTTAATTTTAATTTTTATTAATTTTAAGTTTTAATTTTAATTTTTATTTTTATTTAATTTTAATTTTTTTTATGTTTGATTTTCGTTTTAATTTTAATTTTAATTTTTATTTTAGTTTTAATTTTAATTTTTATTTTAATTTTAAATTTTAATTTTTATTAATTTTAATTTTAATTTTTATTTAATTTTAAATTTTAATTTTAATTTTAGTTTTAATTTTAATTCTAATTTTATTTCTGTTCCTTTCTCCATCACCCTCATCCCGCCCTGGGTGAGCCCCAGAACTGTCCCCAAACTGTCCCCAGAGTGTCCCCAGGGGGTCCCCAGTGTCCCCAAACTGTCCCCAGTGTCCTCAGGGCGTCCCCAATGTCCCCAGAGTGTCCCCAATATCCCCAGTGTCCCCAGGCTCTCCCCAGTGTCCCCAAACTGTCCCCAGTGTACCCAGAGTGTCCCCAATGTCCCCAGAGTGTCCCCAGTGTCCCCAGGGGGTCCCCAATGTCCCCAGGCTCTCCCCCATGTCCCCAGAGTGTCCCCCATGTCCCCAGGCTGTCCCCAATGTCCTCAGGCTCTCCCCAATGTCCCCAGGCTCTCCCCCATGTCCCCAGGCTGTCCCCAGTGTCCCCAGATATGTCCCCAGGGTCTCCCCCATGTCCCCAGGCTCTCCCCAATGTCCCCAATGTCCCCCATGTCCCCAGGCTCTCCCCAATGCCATGTCCCAGGGGGTCCCAATGTCTAGGCTCTCCCCAGTGTCCCAAACTGTCCCCAATGTCCCCAGGCTGTCCCAATGTCTGAAGCTCTCCCCAATGTCACATGTCCCCAATGCAATGTCCCCATGTCCCCAAGCTGTCACAATGTCCCCAATGTCCCCAATGTCCCCAATGTCCCCCAGGTCCCCAGGCTGTCCCCAACGTGCCGTGTCCCCTGTCCCCAGGGCTGAACGTGCACAGCCTCCTCAAGCACCAGACGCTGCTGCTCTCGCTCGGCGCCCTCGACTCCTGGGATTTTGCGGCTCGCTCAATGGATTGACCCGATTGGGAGACCCTCCAAGGAGACCCCAGATGGACCCATGGGCAGATCAGCCCGATCCCATCATGAAATCTGGGGACACTGGCACAACAAGATTTGCTGCTCCACATCTAAAAGAAATCTGGGCCCCCAAAATGGGATTTGAGCCCCCTAGATTGGGGGAGACCTCCTGGTTTGGGGGAGCCCCCCAAGTTGGGGAGACCCCCATGGGGGAAAAAAATTTGGGGACACGGTGGCACAACAAGATTTTGTGTCTCTCTACATCCTAAAAGAACTGCCTGGACCCCCCCCAAAATGGGATTTGAGCCCCCCCTAGATTGGGGGAGACCCTCCCAAATTGGGGGAGACCCCCAGAAATTGGGGGAGACCCCCCCATGGGGCAGGATCCAGCCCCGATCTCATCACGAAAAAATCCGGGGACACGGTGGCACAACAAGATTTTGTCTCTTTTCCACATCATAAAAAAACTCTCTGGGCCCCCCCAAAATGGGATTTGAGCCCCCCCTAGATTGGGGGAGACGCTCCTGGTTTGGGGGAGCCCCCCCTGAGTTGGGGGAGACCCCTCCCATGGGGCAGGATCCAGCCCAAATCCCATTAGGAAAAAATTTGGGGACACGATGACATAGCAGGATTTTGTCTCTCTCCATGTCCTAAAGGGGCTTCCTGGACCCCCAAAATGGAATTTTGGGATCCCCAAAATGTGACATGACCCCCCTGGATTGGGGGAGACCCTCCCAAATTGGGGGAGACCCCCAGAAATTGGGGGAGACCCCCCCATGGGGCAGGATCCAGCCCCGATCCCATAGAGAAAAAATTTGGGGACACGGTGGCACAAGAAGATTTTGTCTCTCTCCATGTCCTAAAAGGATTTCCTGGACCCCCCCAAAATGGGATTTGACCCCTCCTGGTTTGGGGGAGACCCCCAGAAATTGGGGGAGACCCCCTGCTTTGGGGAGACCCCCACCATGGGGCAGGATACAGCCCAAATCCCATTAGGAAAAAATTTGGGGACACGGTGATACAAATATGATTTGTCCCCTCTCTATATCCTAAAAGAACTGCCTGGACACCCCCAAAATGGGATTTTGGGATCCCAAAAATGGGATTTGACCCCTCTGGATTTGGGGAGACCCTCCCAAATTGGGGGAGACCCTCCTGGTTTTGGGGAGACCCCCCTGTGGGGCAGAATCCCTTAGGGAAAAAATTTGGGGACACGGTGACACAAAAGGATTTTGTCCCTCTCTACATCCTAAAAGAACTGCCTGGACCCCCCAAAATGGGATTTTGGGATCCCAAAATTGGTATTTCATCCCTCCCAATTGGGATCTGAACCCCCAAACTGGATCCAGCCCCCCCAGTTGGGATCCAGCCCTGATCCCATTAGGAAAAAATGAGGGGACACAAGATTTTGTCCCTTTTACACCCTAAAAAAACTCAGTGGATGGAGCCCCCAAAATGGGATTTGGCCTCCCCAAAATGGGATTTTGGGATCCCAAAATTGGGATTTGATCCCCCCCAATTGGGATCTGAACCCCCAAACTGGATCCAGTCCCCCCAGTTGGGATCCAGCCCTGATCCCATTAGGAAAAAAATGAGGGGACACAAGATTTTGTCCCTTTTACACCCTAAAAAAACCTCAGTGGATGGAGCCCCCAAAATGGGATTTTGGAATCCCAAAATTGGGATTTGATCCCCCCAGTTGGGATCTGAACCCCCAAACTGGATCCAGTCCCCCCAGTTGGGATCCAGCCCTGATCCCATTAGGAAAAAATGAGGGGACACAAGATTTTGTCCCTTTTACACCCTAAAAAAAACTCAGTGGATGGAGCCTCCAAAATGGGATTTTGGGATCCCAAAATTGGGATTTTGGGATCCCAAAAATGGGATTTGATCCCCCCCCCAATTGGGATCTGAACCCCCAAACTGGATCCAACCCCCCCAATCCCATCAGGAATTTGGGGAATTTGGGGAATTTGGGCACTGCTGTGGCAATTAAAGGGATTTTTTTTCATGGATGTTGTTTTTATTTTTGGGGAGGTTTTGGGGTTTTATCTCCTTTTGGGGTCCCCCCATGTCCCAGTCTCCAAATTCCAACCTTTTTTTTTTGGGAGGGGAGGGGAATTTGGGGGTCCCCCTCATTCCCAGGGGGAAATTTGGGAATTCTGGCACTCCCTGGTGAGGGGGGGGTGAAGATTTAGGGGAATTTGGGGGAACTGAGATGAATTTTGTTTTTTTTTTTTTTTCCCAATTTCTGGTGAATTTTGAGATTTTTTTTTCCCAATTTCTCCAGGTGATTTTTGGGTTTTTTTCTTCCCAGTTTCTCCTAGTAAATTTTGGAAATTTTTTTCCCAATTTCTCCCAGTAAATTTTGTGGTTTTTCCCAATTTCTCCCAGTAAATTTCGAATTTTTTCCCCCAGTTTCTCCCAGTGAATTTTGGATTTTTTCCCCAATTTCTCCCAGTGAATTTTGAATTTTTTTTCCCAATTTCTCCTTGTGAATTTGGGAATTTTTTTCCAATTTCTCCTAGTAAATTTTGAATTTTTTTCCCCAATTTCTCCCAGTTATTTGGACTTTCTCCCCAATTTCTCCCAGTAAATTTTGAATTTTTTCCCAATTTCTCCCAGTGAATTTGGGAATTTTTTTCCCAATTTCTCCCAGTAAATTTAGATTTTTTTTTTTCCTAATTTCTCCCAGTAAATTCTGGGGGCGTTCCCCAGTTTCTTCCAGTAAAATTCAAATTTTTTTTCCTAATTTCTCCCACTGAATTTGGGGTTTTTTTCCCAATTTCTCCCAGTAAATTTAGATTTTTTTCCCCAATGTTTCCCAGTAAATTTTGAAATTTTCCCAATTTCTCCCACTGAATTTGGGATTTTTTTCCCAATTTCTCCCAGTAAATTTTGAATTTTTTCCCAATTTCTCACACTGAATTTTGGATTTTTTTTTTCCACTGGGGACCACCTTGGGGACACT
>JAREIS010000579.1:0-113804 GCA_030060385.1 Muscicapa striata striata
GCCAAGTAGACCGGGTCTCCGGCGGCCGCCCGGGTGCAGCGCCCTCCCCTTTGGCAGCAGGCAGATGCCGCCGGCCGGCTGGCTGGCCCCGGATCCGGGTAGACCTGGTCTCCGGCGGCCGCAACGGAGAAGGGTAGACCTGTTCACCCCGGCGCCGCGGGCCGCTGCAGCGCCCTCCACGCCGGAGGCAGGCGGATGCTGCTGGCCAGCCGGCCGGACCCGTGGCCGGGTAGACCTGGTCTCCAGCGCCCGCCCCGGAAAAGGGTAGACCTGTTCACTTTGGCGCTGCGGGCCCTGCAGCGCCCTCCTCTCCGGCGGAAGGCGGATGCCGCCGGTCGGCCGCTGTCCCCGGAGCCGGGTAGACCTGGTGTCCGGCGGCCGCCCCTGTGAAGGGTAGACCTGTTCACCCCGGCGCCACGGGCCGCTGCAGCGCCCTCGCTTCCGCCGTCAGGCGGATGTCGCCGTCCGGCTAGCCTGCCCCAGAGCCGGGTAGACCTGCTCTCTGGCAGCCGCCCCGGAGGAGGTTACGCTTTTTCACATCGGCGCCGCGGGCCACAGTAGCGCCCTCCCTGCAGGTGGCACGCGGATGCCGTCGGCCGGCCGGCCGGCCTTGGAACCGGGAACACCTGGTCTCTGGCGTCCGCCCCAGAGAACGATAGACCTGTTCACTACCGCGCCGCGGGCCGCCACAGCGCCCTACTATGCGGCGCCAGGCGGATGCCGCCGGCCGGCCAGCCGGCCCCTGAGCCAGGTAGACCTAGTTTTTGGCGGCCGCCCCAGAGAAGCGTAGACCTGTTCACCCTGGAGTCGCGGGCCGCTGCAGTGCCCTCCACGCCGGCGGCAGGCGGATGCTGATGGCCAGCTGGCCGGACCCGTAGCCGGGTAGACCTGGTCTCTGGCAGCCGCCCCGGAGAAGGGTATATCTGTTCACCCCGGCGCCACGGGCCGCTGCAGCTCTCTCCCCTTCAGGCGGAAGGCAGATTAAGCTTGCCGGCCGGCCAGTCCCGGTGCAGGGTAGACCTGGTCTTAGGCGGCCGCCATAAAGAAAGGTAGGCCTGTTCAACCCGGCGCCACGGGCCGCTGCAGCGCTCTCTCCGCCGCAGTCATGCGGATGCCGCCAGCCTGCCCTGGAGCAGGGAAGTCCTGGTCTCCGGCGGCTACCCCTGAAAAGGGTAGACCTGTTCAGCCAGGGCCGCGGGCCGCTGCAGCTCCCTCCCCTCATGCGGCAGGCGGATGCCACCGGCCGGCCTGCCGGCCACGGAGCCGTTAGACCTGGTGTCCGGCGGCTTCCCCGGAGAAGTGTACACCTGTTAACCCCTGCGCCACAGGCTGCTGCATCGCCCCCCCCGCCGTCGGTGCGTGGATGCCGCCGGCTGGCCGGCCGGCCCTCGAGCCGGGTAGACCTGTTCTCTGTCGGCCGCCCCGGAGAATGGAAGTCCTGCTCAACCCAGCGCCGCGGGCCGCTGCAGTGTCCTCCCCACCGGCAAAATGTGCATCCCGCCGGTAGGCGGGCCGGCCCCGGAGCCGGGTAGACCTTGTCTCCTGCGGCCTACCCGGTGAAGGCTAGACCTGTTCATCCCGGCGCCACGGGCCGCTGCAGCGCCCTCCCCTTCCGGCGGAAGGCGGATTCCGCCGGCCAGCCGGCCGGCCCCAGAATTGTGTAGACCGGGTCTCCGGCGGCCGCCCCTGAGAAGGGTAGACCTGTTCACCCCAGCGCCACGTGCCGATGCAGCGCCCTCCCCACCGGCGGTAGGTGGATGGCGCCAGTGGGCCGCCAGGCCACGGAGCCAGGTATATCTGATCTATGGCGGCCGCCACAAAGAAGGGTTGGCCTGTTCTCCCCGGCGCCGCGGGCCGCTGCAGCGCCCTCCCCGCCGGCGGAACGTGCATGCTGCCGGCCTGCTGGCCGTCCCCAAAGTGGGGTAGACCTGGTCTCCGGCGGCCGCCCCGGTGAAGGGTAGACCTGTTTGCCCTGGAGCCGCGGGCCGTTGCTGCGCCCTCCCCGCCAACGACAGGCGGATCCCGCCGGCCGGCCGGCCCCAGAGCTTGGTAGACCTGGTCTCCGGCGGCCGCAATGGAGAACGGTAGACCTGTTAACCCCGGCGCAGCGGGCCGCTGCAGCGCTCTCCACTCCGGCAGCAGGGGGATGCGGCCGGCCGGCCGGGTGGCCCCGTTGCCGGGTAGACCTGGTCTTTGGCTGCCGACCTGGAGAATGGTAGACCTGTTCACCCTGGTGCCGCGGGCCGCTGCAGCCCCTGTCCCCGCCGACGGCAGATGTATTCAGCTGGCCGGCAGGCCGGACCCGGAGACGGGTAAACCTGGTCTTTAGCGGCCGCCCCGGAGAAGGGTGGACCTGTTCACCCCAGCGCCACAGGCCGCTGCAGCGCCCTCCCCGCCTGCAGCAGGCGGACGCCGCGGGCCGGCCTGCCGCCTACGGAGCCGAAGACCTGGCCCTCGGCGGCCGCCGGAGAAGGGGAGACCTGAGCAACCCGGAGCGGCGGGCTGCTGCGGCGTCCTTGCCGGCAGCGGCAGGTGGATCCCGCCGCCGGCCGGCCCCGAGCCGGGTGGACCTGGTCTCCGGCGGCGCAACGGAGAAGGGTAGACCTGTTCACCCCGGCCATGGGCCGCCGCAGTGTCCTTCCCACTGGCAAAGGTGGATGCCGCCGCGGATGGGCCGGCCCCGAGCCGGGCAGACATTGTCTCCCTGCGGCCCCCCGGGAGAATGGTAGACCTGTTCACTTGGCGCTGCGGGCCGCAGTACGGGCCTCATTGCTGGTGGCAGGCAGGTGCCGCCGGCCGGCAGGCCGGCCCCAGAGCCTGGTAGACCTGGTCTCCGGCGGCCGCCCTGGAGAAGGGTAGACCCACCACCCCGGCGCTGGCTGCAGCGCCCCCACCGGCCGCGGCAGCTGAACCTCGGGGCCGGCCACCTCTGGAGCTTAGTAGACCTGGTCTCAGGCGGCCGCCCCTGAGAAGGGTAGACCTGGTCACCCCGGCGCTGCAGGCCCCTGCAGAACCCTTGCCGGCGGCGGAAGGTGGATCCCACCGGCCGACCGGCCACAGCCCAGGGAACACCTGGACTCCGGTGGCCGCCCTGGAGAATGGAAGACCTGCTCACCCCAGCACCGCGGGCCGCTGCAGCGCCCTACTCTCTGGCGTGAGGCGGATGCCGCCGGCCAGCCGGCCGGCCCCGGAGCCCCGTAGACCTGCTCTTCGGAAGCTGAATTTGAGAAGGGTAGACCTCTTCACCCCAGAGCAGCGGGCCGCTGCAGCGCCCTCCTTGCCGGCCGGAGGCGCATCCCGCCGGCCGGCTGGCCGGCCTCGGAACCGGGTAGAACTGGTCTCCGGCGGCCACCCTGGAGACGGGTAGAACTATGAACTATTCACCCTGGCTATGCAGGCCGCAGCAGCGCCCTCCTCACCAGCGGCAGGAGGATGCCGCCGGCTGGCCGGCCGGCCCCGAAGACGGGTAGACATTGTCTCCTGTGGCCGCCAAAGAAGGGTAGACCTGTTCACCCTGGCGTCATGAGCCGGTGCAGCGCGCTTAACGCCAGCAGCAGATGTATCCCGCCGGCCGGCCGGCCGGCCACACACCCAGGTAGACGTGGTCTCCGGCGGCCACCGCAGAGACGGGTAGACCAATTCATCCCGGAGCCGGTTAGACCTTGTCTTCGGCAGGCCGCCCGGAGAAGGGTAGACATGGTCCCCGGCGCGCCTGGAGAAGGGTAGACCGGTACACCCCCGCCGCGGGCCGCTCAACGCCGCTGCGGCAGGCGGATGCCGCCGGCTGACCAGCCGTCCTCAGAGTCGAGTAGACCTGGTCTCTGGCGGCCACCCCGGAGAAGGGTAGACCTTTTCACACCGGCACAGCAGGCCGCTGTAGAGCCCTCCTCGCCGGCGGGAGACAGATGCCGCTGGCCGACCGGCCGGCCCCGGAGCCCCGTAGACCTGGTCTTCGGCGGCTGACCCGGAAAAGGGTAGACCTGTTCAACCCGGCGCCGCATACCGCTCCAGCAACCTCCCAACCAGCGGCAGGCAAATGCCGCTAGCCGTCCGGCCGGCCCCGGAGCCGGGTACACCTGGTCTCCGGCTGCCGACCCGGAGAAGGGTAGACCTTTTAACCCTGGCGCCGCAGGCCGCTGCAGCGCCCTCCCCGCCGGTGGATGGCATATGCTGCCGGCCGGCCGGCCCCGGGGACGGGTAGACCTGGTCTCCGGCGGCCGCCCCTATGAAGGGTAGACCTGTTCACCCCGTAGCTGCGGGCCGCTGCAGTGCCCTCGCCGCCGACGGCAGGTGACTCCCGCCGGCCGACCGGCCCCGGAGCCGGGTAGACCTGGACTCCGTTGGCCGCCCCGGAAAAGGGTAGACCTGTTCAACCCGGCGCCACGGGCCGCTGCAGCGCCCTCCCCGCCAGCGGCAGGTGGATGGTGTCGGCAGGCGGCCGGCAGGCCACGGAGCCAGGTAGACCTGGTCTCCTGCGGCCGCAGCAAAGAAGGATAGACCTGTTCACCCCGGCGCCACGGGCCGCTGCAGCTCCCTCCCCTCATGCGGCAGGCGGATGCCACCGGCCGGCTTGCCGGCCGCGGAGCCGGGTAAACCTGGTCTCCGGGGGCTGCTATAAAGAATGGTAGGCCTGTTCACCGCGGCACCACAGGCCGCTGCAACGCCCTCCCCGCCGGCGGCAGGCGGATGCCGCCGGCCGGCCGGCCAGCCCCGGAGCGGGGTAGACCTGGTCTCCGGCGGCTTCCCCGGAGAAGTGTACACCTGTTAAGCCCGACTCCACGGGCCGCTAAATCGCCCCCTCGCCGTCGGTGCGTGGATGCCGCCAGCCAGCCGGCTGGCCCAGGAGCCGGGTAGACCTGGTCTCCGGCGGCCGCCCGGAAAAGGGTAGACCTTTTCACCCTGGCGCCGCGGGCCGCTGCAGCGCCCTCCCCGCCAGTGGATGGCATATGCCGCCGGCCGACTGGCCCCGGAGCCGGGTAGACCTGGTCTCCGTTGGCCGCCCCGGAAAAGGGTAGACCTGTTCACCCCGGCACCACGGGCCGCTGCAGCGTCCTTCCCGCCGGCGAAAGGTGGATGCCGCCGGCGGACGGGCTGGCCCCAGAGCCGGGTAGACATTGTCTCCTGCGGCCGCCCCGGAGAATGGTAGACCTGTTCACTTTGGCGCTGCGGGCCGCATTAGCATCTCATCGCTGGCGGCAGGTAGGTGCCGCCGGCTGGGAGGCCGGCCAGAGAGCCTGGTAGAACTGGTCTCCGGCGGCCACCCTGGAGAAGGGTAGGCCTGTTCACCCCGGCGCCGCGGGCCGCTGCAGCGCCCTCACCAGCCGCGGCAGTTGAACCTCGGGGCCGGCCACCCCTGGAGCTTGGTAGACCAGGTCTCTGGCGGACGCTTCGGAGAAGTGTAGACCTGTTCATCCCGGAGCCACGGGCCGCTGCAGCGCCCTCGCTGGCGGCGGCAGGTGGATCCCACGGGCCGACCGGCCACGGACGCGGGTAGACCTCGTCTCCAGGGGCCGCCCCGGAGAATGGAAGACCTGCTCACCCCAGCACTGCGGGCCGCTGCAGCGCCCTACTCTCCGGCGTGAGGCGGATGCCGCCGGCCAGCCGGCCGGCCCCGGAGCCCCGTAGACCTGCTTTTCGGAAGCTGAATTTGAGAAGGGTAGACCTGTTCACCCCGGCGCCGCGGGCCGCTGCAGCTCCCTCCCCGCCGGCGGCAGGAGGATGCCGCGGGCCGGCCAGACAGCCCCGGAGCCGGGTAGACCTGGTCTCCAGCGGCCGCCTCGGTACCGGGTAGACCTGGTTTTCGGCTCCGTACCCCGGAGAAGGGTAGATCTGTTCACCCCAGCGCAGCGGGCCGCTGCACCTCCCTCCCCACTGGGAGGCCCCAAAGCCGGGTAGATCTGCTCTCCAGCGGCCGCCCCAAAAAAGGGTAGAGCTGTTCACCCCGGCGCCGCGGGCCGCTGCAGGACCCTCCTTGCCGGCGGCAGGCATGTGCAGCCACCCTGCCGGATCGCCCCGAAGCCGGGTAGACTGGGTCTCCGGCGGAAGCCTTGGTACAGGGTAGACCTGGTCTCCGGCGGCCGCCCCGGAGAAGGGTAGACCTGTTCACCCCGGTGCCGCGGGCTGCTGCAGCGCCCTCCCCGCCGGGGGCAGGAAGATGCTGCGGGCCGGACGGCCGGCCGTCTCCAAAGCTGGGTAGACCTGGTCTCCGGCGGCCGCCCCGGAGAAGGGTAGACCTGTTCACATCGGCGCCGCGGGCCGCTGTAGCGCCCTCCCTGTTGGTGGCAGGCGGATGCCGTCTGCCGGCTGGTCGGCCTCAGATCCGGGAAGACCTGGTCTTTGGCGGCCGCCCTAGGGAACGGTAGACCTGTTCACTACCGCGCCGTGGGCCGCTGCAGCGCCCTCTGCTTTTGGCGGAAGGCAGATTCAGCCGGCCTGCCGGCCGGCCCCGGAGCCGGGTAGACCTGGTGTCCGGCGGTCGCCCGGAGAAGGGTAGACCTGTTCACCCTGGTGCCGCGGGCCGCTGCAGCTCCCTACCCTCATGCTGCAAGTGGATGCCGCCGGACCGCCTGCCGGCCCCTTAGCTGGGTAGACCTGGTCTCCGGCGGACGCCCGGAGAAGGGTAGACCTTGTCTCCAGCGGCCGCCCCGGAGAAGGGTAGACCTGTTCACCCTGGCGCCGCGGGCCGCTGCAGCTTCCTCCCCTCATGCGGCAGGTGGATGCCGCCGGCCTGCCTGCCGGACCCAGAGCCGGGTAGACCTTTTCTCCGGCGGCCCCCCTGGAAAAGGGTAGACCTGGTCTCCGGCGACCGCCCCAGAGAAGGGTAGACCTGTTCACCCCGGCGCTGCGGGCTGCTGCAACGCACTCTTAGACTGCGGAAGGCGGATGCCGCCGGCTGGCCGGCCGTCCCCTGAGTCGGGTAGACCTGATCTCTGTCGGCCGCCACGGAGAATGGAAGCCCTGCTCAACCCGGCGCCGCGGGCCGCTCCAGCAACCTCCTAACCGGCGGCAGGTTGATGCCGCCGGCCGGCCCGTCGGCCCCGGAGCCGGGTAGACCTGGTCTCCGGCGGCCGACCAGGAGAAGGGTAGGCCTGTTCATTACGGAGCCGCGGGTTGGTGCAGCGCCCTCGCCGGTGGCGGCGGATGGATCCCGCTGGCCGGCCAGCCTCGGAGCCGGGTTGACCAGGCCTCCGGCGACCGCAACGGAGAAGGGTAGACATGTTCACGTCAGCGGCGCGGGCCGCTGCAGCGCCCTACCCTCCTGCGTCAGGCGGATCCCGATGGCCGGCCCGCCGGCCCTGGAGCCGGGTAGACCTGGTCTCTGTCGGCCGCAGGTGGATGCCGCCGGCCGGCCGGCCGGCCCTCGAGCGGGTAGACCTGGTCTCTGTCGGCTGCCACGGAGAATGGAAGCTCTGCTCAACCCGGCGCAGCGGGCCGCTCTAGCAACCTCCCAACCGGCGGCAGGTTGATGCCCCCGGCCGGCCGGTCGGCCTCGGAGCCGGGTAGACCTGGTCTCCAGCGGCCGACCAGGAGAAGGGTAGACCCGTTCACTTTGGAGCCGCGGGTTGGTGCAGCGCCCTCGCCGGCGGCGGCAGATGGATCCCGCCGGCCGGCCAGCCCGGGAGCCGGGTAGACCTGGTCTCCGGCGGCCGCCCCGGAGAAGGGTAGACCTGGTTATCCCTGCGCCGCGGGCCGCTGCAGCGCCCTCCTTGCCGGGGGCAGGCATATGCCTCCGGCCGGTCGGCCCCGGGGACGGGTAGATCAGGTCTCCGGTGGCCGCTACAAAGAAGGGTAGACCTGTTCACCACGGCGCCACGGGTCGCTGCAGTGCCCTCCCCGGCGGCGGCATGTGGATGGCACCGGCCAGCCGGCATGCCACGAAGCCAGGTAGACCTCGTCTCTGGCGGCCGGCCCGGAGAAGCGTAGACCTGTTCACACCGGCGCCGCGGGCTACTGCAGCTCCCTCCCCTCATGAGGCAGGCGGATGCCGCCGGCCGGCCTGCAGGCCCCGGAGGCGGGTAGACCTGGTCTCCGGCAGGCCGCCCCGGAGAAGGGTAGACATGGTCTCCGGCGGCCGCCCTAGAGAAGGGTAGACCGGTTCACCCCGGCGCCGCAAGCTGCTGCAACGCCCTCCTCGCCCGCGGCAGGCGGATGCCGCCGGCTGGCCGGCCGTCCTCCGAGTCGAGAAGACCTGGTCTCCGGCGGCCGCTTCGGAGAAGTGTAGACCTTTTCATCCCGGAGCTGTGGGCTGCTGCAGCGCCCTCACAGGCGGCGGCAGGTGGATCCCGCCGTCCAGCCGGCCCCGGAGCCGTGTAGACCTTGTCCGCGGCGGCCGCACTGCAGAAGGATAGACCTGTTCACCACAGCGCCGCGGGCTGCTGCAGCGCACTCCCCTCATGCGGCAGGCGGTTGCAGCGGGCCGGCCTGCCAGCCCCGGAGCCGGGTAAACCTGGTCTACGGCCGCCGCCACAAAGAATGGTAGACCTGTTCACCCCGGCACCACAGGCCGCTGCAGCGCCCTCCCCGCCGACGGCAGGCGGATGTCGCCGGCTAGCCAGCGCGCCCCGTAGCCGGGTAGACCAGGTCTTTGGCGACCGCAACGGAGAAGGGTAGACCTGTTCACGTCGGCGGCGCGGGCCGCTGCAGCGCCCTACTCTCCTGCATCAGGCGGATGCCGATGGCCGGCCCTGGAGCCGGGTAGACCTGGTCTCTGGCGGCCACCACAAAGAAGGGTAGACCTGTGCACATGGGCGCTGCGGGCCCTGCAGCGCCCTCCTCTCCAGCAGAAGGCAGATGCCGCCGGCCAGCCAGCCGGCCCCGGAGCCGGTTAGACCTGGTCTCCGGCGGCCTCAACAGAGAAGGGTAGACCTGTTCACCCCGGCGCCGCGGGTGCTGCAGCGCCCTCCTCTCCAGTAGCAGGCGGATGACGCCGGCCGGCCGGCTGGCCCCGGAGCCGGGTAGACCTGGTCTCCGGCGGCCGCCACAAAGGAGGGTAGACCTGTTAACCCTGGAGCCACGGGCCGGTGCAGCGCCCTCCCCGCTGGCGGCCGGTGGATGTTGCCGGCCGGCCGGCAGGCCACGGAGCCAGGTAGACCTTGTCTCCGGCGGCCGCCCCTGAGAAGGGTAGACCTGTTGACGCCGGCGCCGCGAGCTCCAGCAGCGCCCTCCTCGCCAGAGGCAGGAGAATGCCGCCGGCCGGCTGGCCGGCCCCGGAGCCGGGTAGACCTGGTCTCCGGCGTCCGCCCCGGAGAAGGGTAGACCTGTTCACCCCGGCGCCACGGGCCGCTGCATCGCCCCCCGCGCCGTCGGTGCGTGGATGCCGCCGGCCAGGTAGCCGGCCCAGGAGCCGGGTAGACCTTGTCTCCGGCTGCCGCCGGAGAAGGGTAGACTAGTTTACCCTGGCGCTGCAAGCCGCTGCAGTGCCCACTCAGCCGGTAACATGCGGATTCCGCCGGCCGGCCTGCCGTCTCCGGAGCCGGGTAGACCTGGTCTCCGGCAGTAGCCCCGGAGGTGGGTACACCTGGTCTCCAGTGGCCGCCCTGGAGAAGGGTAGACCGGTTCACCCCGGCGCAGCTGGCCGCTGCAGCGCCCTCCTTGCCTGCAGCAGGCTGATGCTGCTGGCCGGCCGGCCGGCCCCGGAGCAACGTAGACCTGGTCTCCGGCAGCCGCCCGCAGAAGGGTAGACTAGTTCACCTCGGCGCCGCGGGCTGTTGCAGAGCCCTCCACTCCGGCGGTAGGCAGATGCTGCCGCTTGGCCGGCCAGCCCCAGAGCCGGGTAGACCTGGTCTCCAGCGGCCGCCCCGGAGAAGGGTAGACCTGTTCACCCCGGTGCCACGGGCCGCTGCAGGGCCCTCACCTCTGGCGTCAGGCGGATGTTGCCGGCTAGCCAGCGCGCCCCGTAGCCGGGTAGACCAGGTCTCCGGCGGCCGCCCCGGAGAAGTGTAGACCTTTTCACCCCGCGCCACGGGCTGCTACAGCGCTCTCGCCGGCTACGGCAGGTGGATCCTGCTGGCCGGCCCCAGGGCTGGGTAGACCTGGTCCCTGGCAGCCACCCCGGAGAAGGATAGACCTGTTCACCACCGCGCCGCGGCTCGGTGCAGCGCCATCCCCTTCCGGTGTACGGGAGAGTCCGCCGGCCAGCAGGCCGGCCCCCGACCCGGGTAGACCTGGTCTCCGGCGGGCGTCCCAGCGCCACGGGCTGCTGCAGCGCCCTCCCCGCCAGCGGCAGGCGGATGCCACCAGACGGTTGGCCGGCCCCTGAATCAGGTAGACCTGGTCTTTGGCGGCCGCCTTTGAGAAGGGTAGACCTGTTCACCACCATGCTGCGGGTCGCTGCAGCGCCGTCCCCTTGCGGCGGCAGGCGGATACCGTTTGCCGGCCGGCCGGCCCGGACACAGGTAGATATGGTCTCCAGCAGCCGCCCCAGAGAAGGGTAGACCTGTTCACTCCTATCGCCGCGGGCCGCTGCGGCGCCCTTACCGCCGGTAGCAGGCGGATGCCGCCGCCCGGCCATCCGTCTCCGGAGCCGGGTAGACCCGGTCTTCCACGGTGGACCCGTAGAAGGGTCGACTTGTTCACCGAGGCGCTGCGGGCCGCAGCTGCGCCTTCCCTGCCGGCCGCAGGTGGATGCTGATGGCCGGCTGGCCGGCCCCAAAGCCGGGAAGACCTGGTCTAAGGCGGCCGCCCTGGAGAATGGCAGACCTGTTCACCCCGGCGCTACGGGCCGCTGTAGCGCCCTCCCCTCCGGCGGCAGGTGGATGGCGCCGGCAGGCCGGCAGGCCACGGAGCCAGGTAGACCTGGTCTCCGGCGGCCGCCACAAAGAATGGTAGAACTGTTCAACCCGGTGCCGCCGGCCGCTGCAGCGCCCTCCCAGCTGGCGGCAGGTGGATGCTGCTGGCCGGCCGGCCGGCCCCGGAGCTGGGTAGACCGGGACTCCGGTGGCCACCCCCAGGAAGGGTAGACCTGTTCACCCCGGCGCCGCGGGCCGCTGCAACACCCTCCCCGCTGGTGGCAGGCAGATGCCGCCGCTTGGTGGGGCGGCCCCGGAGCCGGGAAGACCTGGTCCCTGGCGTCCGCCCCGGAGAAGGGTAGACCTGTCCACCACGGCGCCGCGGGCTGCTGCAGCACTCTCCTTTCCAGCGTGTGGCGTTTGCCGCCGGCCGGACGGCCGGCCCCGGAGCCAGAAAGACATTGTCTCTGGCGGCCACCCCGGAGAAGGGTAGACCTGTTCACCCCGGCGCCGCGGGCCGCTGCAGCGCCCTCGCCTGCGGCGACTTGTGGATCCCGCAGGCCGGGCAGCCCCGGAAGCGGGGGTGACCTGTTCTCCAGCGGCCGCCCCATAGAAGGGTAGACCTGTTCACCACCGCGCCACGGGCCGCTGCAGCGCCCTCCCCTTCCGGGGGAAGGCGGATTCAGCCGGACGGCCGGCCGGCCCCGGTTGCCGGGTAGTCCGGGTCTCCGGCGGCCGCTACAAAGAAGGGTAGACCTGTTCACGCCGGCGCCACAGGCCGCTGCAGCGCCCTCCCCACCGGCAGCAGGTGGATGCTGGCGGCTGGCCGGCAGGCCACGGAGCCAGGTAGACCTGGTCCCCTGCGGCCACCCCAGAGAAGGGTAGACCTGTTCATCACGGCGCTGCGGGCCGCTGCAGCGTCCTCCCCGCCGGTGGCAGGCAGATGCCGATGGCCGGCCGGCCGGCACCGGAGCCGGGTAGACCTGGTTTTTGACAGCCGATCGGAGAAGGGTAGACCTGTTCACCACTGCTCCGCAGGCCGCTGCAGCGCCCTCCCCTTCCAGCGGAAGGCGGATTCCACCGGCCGCCTGGCCTGCCCCGGAGCCTAGTAGACCTGGTCTCTGGCGGCCGCCACAAAGAAGGGTTGACCTGTTCACCCCAGCGCCACCGGCCGCTGCAGCGCCCTCCCCGCCAGCGGTAGGCGGATACCGCCGGTCGGCCGGCCGGCCCAGGAGCCGGGTAAACCTGGTCTTTGTCGGCCGACCCGGAGAAGGGTAGACCTCTTCACCGAGTGCCGCGGGCCGCTGCAGCTCCCTCCCCTCCGGCGGCAGGCTGATTCTGCGGGCCGGCCTGAGGGCCCTGGAACCGGAAAGACCCGGTCTCCGGCGTCCGCCCCAGAGATGTATAGACCTGTTCACCACCGGGCCGCGGGCTGCTGCAGCGCCCTCCCTTTCCGGCGGAAGGCAGATTCAGCTGGCCAGCCGGCCCCAAACGTGGGTAAACCAGGTCTGCCACGGCCGCCACAAAGAAAGCTAGACCTGTTCACCCCGCCGGCAGGAGGCGGATGCCGTCCTCCGCCTGGCCCCGGAGCCGGGTAGACGTGGTCTCCGGCGGCCGCCCAGAAGAAGGGTAGACCTTTCCACCCCGGCGCCACGGGCCGCTGCAGTGCCCTCCCCTGCGGCACGAGGTGGATGCCGCCGGCCAGCAGGCCCGCCCCGGAGCCGGGTAGACCTGGTCTCTGGCGGCCGCCCCAGAGAAGTGTACACCGTTTCACCGTCGCGCCGCGGGCCGCTGCAGCGCCCTCCTTGCTGGCGGCAGGAGGATGTTGCCGGCCGGCTGGCCGGCCCCGGAGCCAGATAGACCTGGTCTCCGGCAGCCGCCCTGGAGAAGGGTAGACCTCTTTCACCCCGGAGCCGTGGGCCGATGCAGCGCCCTCCTTTCCGGCAAAAGGCGGATCCCGCCGGCCGGCCGGCCCTGGAGCCGGGCAGACAAGGTCTTTGTCGGCCGCCCCGGAGAAGGGTAGACCTGTTCACCCCGGAGCCACGGGCCGCTGCAGAGCCCTTTTCGCCGTTGGCAGACGGATGCTGCCGGCCGGCCCTGCGGCCCCGGAGCCGGGTAGACCTCGTCTCCGGCGGCCGCCCTGGAGAAGGGTAGACCTGTTCACTCCGGCGCCGCGGGCCACTGCATCGCCCTCCTCTCCGGCAGAAGGTGGATGTCGCCGGCTGGCCGGCCGGCCCCGGAGCCAGGTAGATCTGGTCTCCGGCGGCCACCCCGGTAAAGGTAGACCTGTTCACTCCGGCGCCGCGGGTCGCTGCAGCACCCTCCTCTTAGGCGGAAGGCGGATGACGACGGTCGGCCGGCTGGCCCCGGATCCGGGACGACCTGGTCTCCGGCGACCGCCCCGGAAAAGGGAAGACCGGTTCACTTTGGAGCCGCGGGTTTCTGCAGCGCCCTCACCGGCGGCGGCATGTGGATCCCGCTGGCCGGCCGGACCCAGATCCGAGTAGACCTGGTCTCCGGCGGCCGCCCCATAGAAGGGTATACCTGTTCACTCCGGCGCCGCGGGCCACTGCAGCTCCCTCCCCTCCGGCAGAAGGCGGATGCCGCCGGCTGGCGTGCCGGCCCCGGAGTTCGGTAAACCTGGTCTCCGGCGGCCGCCCCCGAGAAGGGTAGACCTGTTCACCCAGCAGCCGCGGGCCGCTGCAGCGGCATCACCTGCGGTGACAGGTAGATCCTACCGGCCGGCCGGCCCCGGACCAGGGTAAACCTGGTCTCCAGCGGTCGCCCCGGAGAAGAGTAGATTTCTTCACCCCGGTGCTGCGGGCCGCTGCTGCGCCCTCCCCCCTTTTGGCAGGCGGATGCCGCTGGCCGGCTGGCCGGACCCGGAGCCGTGTAGACCTGGTCTCCGGCGGCCACCCCGGAGAAGGTTAGAACTGTTCTCCAGGGCGCCCCGGGCCGATGCGGCACCCTCCCTGTTGGCGGCAAGCGAATGCCGCCACCCGCCCAGCCGGCCCCGTAGCAGGGTAGACCTTGTCTTTGGCGGCCGCCCCACAGAAGGGCAGACCTGTTCACCCCGGCGCTGGGGCCGCTGCAGCGCCCTCCTCTTCCGGCGTCCGGCATGATACCGCCATCCGGCCGGCCGGCCCCGGAGCCAGGTAGACCTGGTCTCCGGCTGCCGCCCCGGAGAAAGGTAGACGTGTTCACCCCGGCGCCGCTGGCCGCTGCACCTCCCTCCCCTCCGGCGGAAGACGAATGCCGCCGACCGGCCTTCCGGCCCCGGAGCCGGGTATACCTGGCCTCCAGCGGCCGCCCTGGAGAACGGTAGACCTGTTCACTACCACGCCGTGGGCTGCTGCAGCCCCCTCCCCTTCCGGAGGAAGGCGGATTCCGCCGGCCAGCCGGCTGGCCCCGGAGCCGGGTAGACCTGGTCCCCGGCGGCCGCCCCGGGAGAAAGGTAGACCTGTTCACCCCGGAGTCGCGGGCTGCTGCAGAGCCCTCGCCGGCGGAGGCAGGTGGACGCCGGTGGCCGGCCGGCCCCCAAGGCCGGATAGACCTGGTCTCTGACGGCCGCCCTTGTGAAAGGTAGACTTTTTCGCACTGGCGACGCGGGCCTCTGCAGAGCCCTCCTCCCCAGCAGAAGGCGGATGCCACCGGCCGGCTGGCCGGCCCCGGAGCCGGGTAGACATGTTCTCCAGCGGCCGCCCCAAAAAAGGGTAGACCTGTTCACCCTGGCGCCGCGGGCTGCTGAGGCGCCCTCCGCTTCGTGGCAGGCGGATGCTGCCGGCCGGCCCCAGAGCCGCGTAGACCTGGTCTCCGGCGGCCGCCCCAGAGAAATGTAGACCTGTTCACGTCGGATCCGCGGGCCGCTCCAGCGCCCTCCCCCGCTGGTGGCAGATAGATGCTCATGGCACGCCGACTGGCCCTTAAGCCGGGTAGACCTGGACTCTGGCGTCCGCCCCGTAGAAGTGTAGACCTGTTCACCCGGGTGCCACGCGCCCCTGCATCGCCCTTCCCGCTGGCGGCAGGTGGGTGCCGCCGGACAGCCAGTTGGCCCCGGAGCCGGAAAGACCTGGCCTCCGGTGGCCGCCCTGCAGAAGGGTACACCTGTTTGCCTTGGAGCCGCAGGCCGCTGAAGTGCCCTAGCCGGCAGCGGAAGCTGGATCCTGCTGGCCGGCCGGCCACGGACCCGTGTAGACCTGGTCTCCAGCGGCCGCCCGGAGAAGGGTAGACAGGTTCACCAACGTGCCCCGGGCAACTGCAGCACCCTCCCCGTCCGGCGGAAGGCAAATGCCACTGGCCGGAAGCCGTCCTCGGAGCCAGGTAGACTTGGTCGCCGGCGACCACCCCGGATAAGGATAGACCTGTTCACGCCTGCGCCACGAGCCGCTGCAGCGCCCCTCCCTGCCGGGGCAGGCGGACGCCGCCGGACGGCCGGGCGACCCGGAGCCGGGAAGACCTGGTCTCGGCGGCCGCCCGGAGGAGGGTAGACCTGTTCACCCGGGCACCGCGGGCCGCTGCAGCGCCCTCACCTCCGGCGGCAGGCGGATGCCGCCGGCCGGCCTGCCGGCCCCGGAGCCGGATAGTCCTGGTCTCCGGCGGCTGCCCCAGAGAAATATGGACGTGTTCACCCGGGCGCCACAGGCCGCTGCAGCGCCCTCCCCGCCGGCGGCAGGGGGATGCCGTCGGCTGGCCAGCCGGCCCCAGGGCTGGGAAGACCTGGTCTCAGGCAGCCGCCCCGGAGAAGTGTAGACCTGTCCACCCCGGCGCCGCGGGCCGCCGCAGCACCCTCCTATCTGGCGTGTGGTGTTCGCCGCCGGCCGGCCGGCCCCGGAGCCTGAAAATCCTGATCTCTGGTGGCCGCCCAGGAGAAAATTAGTCCTGTTAACCCCGGCGCCGCGGGCGGCTGCAGCACCCTCCCCGCCGGCGGCAGGCGGATGTCAACGGCTGGCCAGCTGGCCCCGGAGCCGGGTATACCTGGTCTCCGGCGGCCGCCCCAGAGAAGGGTAGACCTCTTCACATCGGCGCCGCGGCCGCTGCAGCGCCCTGCTCTCAGGCGGCAGGCGGATGCTGCCGGCCGGCCTGCCGGATTCGGAGACGGGAAGACCTGGTCTCCGGCGGCCGCCCTGGAGATGGGTAGACCTGTTCACCCCAGCGCCGTGAGCCGCTGCAGCGCCCTCCTCTCTGGCGGCAGGCAGATGCCGCTGGCCGGCCGGCCGACCTCGGAGCCCGGAAGACCTGGTCTCTGGGGGCCGCCAGGGAGAAGGGTAGACCTGTTCACCCCGGCGCCGCGGGCCGCTGCAGCGCCCTCCCGTGCGGCGCGTGGTGGAAGCCGCCGGCCGGCAGGCCCGCCCCAGAGCCGGGTAGACCTGGTCTCAGGCGGCCGCACCGGAGGAGGGTAGACCTGTTCACCCCGGAGCCGCAGGTTGCTGCAGCGCCCTTGCTGGCGGCGGCAGCAGGTGGATGCCGAAGGCCGGCCGGCCAAGCACCCCGGTAGACCTGTTCTCCAGCGGCCGCCCCGGAGAAGGGTAGACCTGTTAACCACCGTGCCCTGGGCCGCTGCAGCACCCTCCCGTTCCGGCTGTAGGCAAAGGCCGCCTGCTGGCCGGCCGGCCTCGGAACGGGGCAGACCCGGTTTCCGGCAGCTTCCCCGGAGAAGGGTAGACCTGTTCACTCCGGCGCCGCGAGCTGCTGCAGCGCCCTCCTTCCAGGCGGCAGGAGGATGCCGCCAGACTTCCGGACCCGGAGTCGGGTAGACCTGGTCTCTGGCGGCCACCCCAGGGAAGTGTAGACCTGTTAACCTTGGCGCCGCAAGCCGCTGCAGCGCCCTCCACTCCCGCGGCAGGCAGATGCCGCCACCCGGCCGACCGGACCCGGAGCCGGATAGACCTGGTCTGCGGCGGCCGCCCCGGAGAAGCGTAGATCTGTTCATCCCGGCGCCGCGGGCCAATCCAACGCCCCCCCCGCCGGCGTCCGGCGGATGCTGCCGGCCGGCTTACTGTCCCCAGAGTCGGGTAGACTTGGTCTCAGGCGGCCGCCCCGCAGATGGGTAGACTTGTTCACCCAGCGCCGCGGGACGCTGCAGCTCCCTCCCTTCCGGCGGCAGGCGGATGCCGTCGGCCGGCCGGCCGGCCCCGGAGCAGGGTACACCTGGTCTCCGGCGGCTGCCCCAGAGAAGGGTAGACCTGTTCGACCCGGCGCTGCGGGCTGCTGCAGCGCCCTCCTCTGTGTAGGTAGGCAGATGCCGCCGGCCGGCCGGCCAGCCCCAGAGCCGGATAGATCTAGTCTCCCACGGTAGCCCTGGTTAAGGGTAGACCTGTTCGCTCCAACTCCGCGGGCCGCTGCAGCGCCTTCCTCTCCGGCAGAAGACGGATGCTGCCGGCCGGCCTGCCGGCCCCGGAGAAGGGTAGACCTGTTCACCACCGCGCCGCGGGCAGCTGCACCCCCTCCCCTTCTGGCGGAAGGCGGATTCCTCCCGCCGGCCTGCTCCGTAGCCAGGTACACCTGATCTCCGGCGGCCGCCACAAAGAAAGGTAGACTTGTTCACCTCCTGCAGCGCCCTCCTCTCCGGCGAAAGGCGAATGCCGCTGGCTGCCTGGCCGGCTCCGGAGCCGGGTAGACCTGCTTTCCAGTGGCCGCCCCAAAAAAGGGTAGACTTGTACACCCCAGTGCGGCGGCCCGCTGCAGTGCCCTCTCCACCTGTGGCAGGCGGATGCCACCGGCCAGCTGGCCCGCCCCGGAGCCGAGTAGACCTGGTCACCAGCTGTTGCCCCAAAAAGGGTAGACCTGTTCACCCAGGTGCCACGGGCCGCTGCGGCGCCCTCCCCTCCGCGGCAGGCGGATGCTGCCGGCCGGCCCCGGAGCCGGGTAGACCTGGCTTTCAGCGGCCGCCCCAGAGAAGTGTAGACGTGTTCACCTCGCAGCCGCGGGCTGCTGCAGCGCCCCGCCGGCAGCGGCAGGTCGATCCCGCCGGCCGGCCAGCCCCGGAGCCGGGCAGACCGGGTCTCCGGCGGCCGCCCCGGAGAAGGGTAGACCTGTCCACCACCGCACCGCAGGCCGCTGCAGCGCCATCCCCTTCTGCCTGAAGGCAGATCTCGCCGCCGGCCGGCCGGCCCCAGAGTCGGGTAGACCTATGCTCTGGCGGCCGCCCCGGAGAAGTGTAGACCTGTTCACCCCGGCGCTGCGACCGCTGCAGCGCCCTCCCCGCCAGCGGCAGGCTGTTTCTGCCGGCCGGCCGGTGGTCCCCGGAGCCGTGTAGACCTTGTCTCCGACTTCCGCAACGGAGAAGGGTAGACCTGTTCACCACCGCACCGCAGGCCGCTGCAACGCCATCCCCTTCCGCCTGAAAGCAGATCTCGCCGCCGGCCGGCCGGCCCCAGAGTCGGGTAGACCTATGCTCTGGCGGCCGCCCCGGAGAAGTGTAGACCTGTTCACCGCCGCGCCGCGGGCAGCTGCAGCGCCCTCCCCGACAGCGGCAGGCGGAAGTCGACAAACGGGCGGCCGGCCCCGGAGCCGGGTAGACCTTGTCTCCGACTTCCGCAACGGAGAAGGGTAGACCTGTTCACCACCGCGCCGCTGGCAGCTGCAGCGCCCTCCCCGACAGCTGCAGGCGGATGCCGCCAAACGGGCGGCCGGCCCCGGAGCCGGGTAGACCTGGTCTCCAGCGGCCGCCCTAAAAAAGGGTAGACCTGTTCACCCCGGCGCCGCTGGCCGCTGCGGCACCCTCCTCTCCTCCGCAGGCGGATGCTGCCGGCCGGCCTCGGAGCCGGGTAGACCTGGTCTCCGGCGGCCGCCCCGGAGAAGGGTAGACCTGTTTCACCCCGGAGCCGCGGGCTGATGCAGCGCCCTCCTTTCCGGCAAAAGGTGGATCCCGCCGGCCGGCCGGCCCTGGAGCCGGGTAGAACTGGTCTCTGGCGGCCGCCACAAAGAAATGTAGGCCTATTCACCCTGGCGCCACGAGCCGCGGCAGCTCCTTCCCCTCATGCAGCAGGCGGATGCCGCTGGCCTGCCTGCCGGCCCCGGAGCCGGGTAAACCTGGTCTCCGGCAGCCGCCCCGGTGAAGGGTAGACCTCTTCACCCCGGCGCCGCGGGCCGTGGCAGCGCCCTCCCTGCTGGCAACAGGCGGATGCCGCCGGCTGGCCTGCCGGCCCCGGAGTTGGGTAAACCTGGTCTCCGGCGGCTGCCACGGTTAAGGGTAGACCTGTTCACCCCGGAGCCGCGGGCCGCTGCAGCGCCCTCGCAAGCAGCGGTGAGTGGATTCCGCCGGCCTGCCTAACCTGGAGCCGGTAAGACCTCGTCTCCGGTGGCTGCCAAAAAGAAAGGTAGGCCTGTTCACCCCGGCGCCAGGGGACGCTGCAGCGCCCTCCCCGCCGGCAGCAGGTGGATGCCGCCGGCCGGCCGGCCGGCCCTAGAGCCGGGTTGACCTCGTCTCAGGCTGTCGCCACAAAGGAAGTATGACCTGTTCACCCGCCGCCACGGGCCGGTGCAGCGCCCTCCCGCCCGGCAGCAGGTGGATGCCGCCAGCCCGGCCGGCCGGCCCGGTGCCGGGAAGACCTGGTCTCCGGCGGACGCTCGGTGAAGGTACACTTGTTCACCCGGCAGAGCGGGCAGCCCTGAAGCGCCCTCTCCGACGGTTGCAGGTGGATGCCGCCAGCCGGCCGGCCCTGGAGCCGGGTAGACATGGTCTCCAGTGGCCGCCCTGGAGAAGGGTAGACATGTTCACCCTAGCGCCGCGTGCCGCTGAGCGCCCTCCCCCTCCGGCCGCAGAGGCGGATGCCACGAGCGGCCCTCCGGCCCCGGGCGGAGTAGACCCGGTCTTCGGCGCCCCGGAGAAGGGTAGACTTGTTCACCACAGCGCCACGGGCAGCTGCAGCGCCCTCCTCTCCTGCGGCAGGTGGATGGCGCCGGGCGGCCGGCAGGCCACAGAGCCAGGTAAACCTGGTGTCCTGCGACCGCCAGAAAGAGGGGTAGACCTGTTCTCCCGTGCGCAGCGAGTCGCTGCAGCGCCCTCCCTGCCGGCGGCAGGTGGATGCTGCCGGCCGGCCTGGCGGCCCCGGATCCCGGTAGGCCTGGTCTCCAGCGGCCGCCTTGGGGAAGGGTAGAAATGTTCACCATGGAGCCGCGGGCCACAGCAGCGCCCTACTCACCGGAGGCAGGCGGATGCCGCCGGCCGGCCGGCCGGCCCCTGGGCTGGGTAGACCTGGTCTCCAGCGGCCGCCGTGCTGAAGGGTAGACTTGTTCACCCCGGCGCCGCAGGCAGCCGCAGCGCCCTCTCTGCCGGTTCCAGGTGGATGCCGGCGGCCAGTCGGCCGGCCCCGGAGCCAGGTAGATTTGGTCTCCGGCGGCCGCGTCGGAGCCGGGTAGACCTGCTCTCTGGCAGCTGCCCCGGAGAAGGGTAGACCTGTTCACCCCGGCGCTGCGGGCTGCTCCTGCGCCCTTCCCGCTGGCGGCCGGAGGATTCCGAGACGCCGGCCGGCGGGGCCCTGGCCGGGTAGACCTTGTCTCCGACTTCCACAACGGAGAAGGGTACACCTGTTCACCCCGACGCTGCGGGCTGCTGCAGCGCCCTCCCCGCCGGCAGCCGGCGGATCCTGCCGGACTGCGGCCGGCCCCGGAGCCGGGTAGACATGTTCTCCAGCGGCCGACCAAAAGGGTAGACCTGTTCACTCCGGCGCCGCAGGCTTCTGCGGCGCCCTCCTCTCCGCGGCAGGTGGACGCTGCCCGCCGGCCCCGGAGCCGGATAGACGTGGTCCCTGACGGCCGCCCTTGTGAAGGGTAGTCCTGTTCACCCAGCACCGCGGGCCGCTGCAGCTCCCTCCTTTCTGGCGACAGATGGATGCCGCCGTCCGGCCTGCCAGCCCCGGAGCCAGGTAGACCTAGTCCGGCGGCCGCCCCGGAGAAGGGTAGACCTGTTCACCACTGCGTCGCGGGCCACTGCAGCCCCCTCCTCTTCTGGCGGAAGGTGGATTCCGCCGGCCGGCCTGCTCCGTAGCCAGGTACACCTGATCTCCGGCGGCCGCCACAAAGAAAGGTAGACTTGTTTACCCTGGCACCTCGGGCTCCTGCAGCGCCCTCCTCTCCGGCGAAAGGCGAATGCCGCTGGCTGCCTGGCCGGCTCCGGAGCCGGGGAGACCTGCTTTCCAGCGGCCGCCCCAAAAAAGTGTAGACTTGTACACCCCTGTGTGGCGGCCCGCTGCAGCGCCCTCTCCACCTGTGGCAGGCGGATGCCACCGGCCAGCTGGCCGGCCCCGGAGCCGGGTAGACCTGGTCACCAGCGGTTGCCCCAAAAAAGGGTAGACCTGTTCACCCTGGCGCCGCGGGCCGCTGCGGCGCCCTCCTCTCCGCTGCAGGCGGATGCTGCCGGCCGGCCCCGAAGCCGGGTAGACCTGGTTTTCGGCGGCCGCCCCAGAGAAGTGTAGACGTGTTCACCTCGCAGCCGCGGGCCGCTGCAGCGCCCCGCCGGCAGCAGCAGGTCGATCCCGCCGGCCGGCCAGCCCCGGAGCCGGGCAGACCGGGTCTCCGGCGGCCGCCCCGGAGAAGGGTAGACCTGTTCACCACCGCATCGCAGGCCGCTGCAGCGCCATCCCCTTCTGCCTGAAGGCGGATTCCGCCGCCGGCCGGCCGGCCCCAGAGTCGGGTAGACCCATGCTCTGGCGGCCGCCCCGGAGATATGTAGACCTGTTCACCCCGGCGCTGCGACCGCTGCAGCGCCCTCCCCGCTGGCGGAAGGCTGTTTCTGCCGGCCGGCCTGCAGGCCCCGGAGCCGGGTAGAACTGGTCTCTGGCGGCCGCCACAAAGAAATGTAGGCCTATTCACCCTGGCGCCACGGGCCGCTGCAGCTCCTTCCCCTCATGCAGCGGGCAAATGCCACTGGCCGGCCTGCCGGCCCCGGAGGCGGGTAAACCTGGTCTCCGGCAGCCGCCCCGGTGAAGGGTAGACCTCTTCACCCCGGCGCCGCGGGCCGCGGCAGCGCCCTCCCTGCTGGCAACACGCGGATGCCGCCGGCCGGCCTGCCGGCCCCGGAGTTGGGTAAACCTGGTCTCCGGCGGCCGCCCCGGTTAAGGGTAGACCTGTTCACCCCGGAGCCGCGGGCCGCTGCAGCGATCTCGCCAGCAGCGGCGGGTGGATCCCGATGGCCTGCCTAACCTGGAGCCGGGTAGACCTGGTCTCCGGTGGCTGCCAAAAAGAAAGGTAGGCCTGTTCACCCCGGCGCCAGGGGACGCTGCAGCGCCCTCCCCGCTGGCAGCAGGTGGATGCCGCCGGCCTGCCGGCCAGCCCCGGAGCCAGGTTGACCTCGTCTCAGGCTGCCGCCACAAAGGAAGTTTGACCTGTTCACCCCGGCGCCGCGGGCTGCTGCAGCGCCCTACTCATTGGCGTCAGGCGGATGCTGCTGGCTGGCCGGCCGGCCCCGGTGCCGCGAAGACCTGGTCTCCGGCGGACGCTCCGGTGAAGGGTAGACTTGTTAACCCTGGCACCGCGGGCCGCTGAAGCGCCCTCTCCGCCGGTTGCAGGTGGATGCCGCCGGCCGGCCGTCCCTAGAGCCGGGTAGACATGGTCTCCAGCGGCCGCCCTGGAGAAGAGTAGACATGTTAACCCCTTCGCCGCGGGGCCGCTGGAGCGCCCTCCCCTCCGGCCGCAGGCGGATGCCACGGGCCGGCCGTCCGGCCCCGGAGCCGGGCAGACCCGGTCTTCGGCGGCCCAGCCAGAGAAGGTTAGACCTGTTCACCCCGCCATCGCGGGCCGCAGCTGCCCCCTCCCTGCCGGCCGCAGGCAGATGCCGATGCCCGGCCGGTCGGCCCCGGAGCCGGGTAGACCTGGTCTCCGGCGGCCGCGTCGGAGCCGGGTAGACCTGGTCTCTGGCGGCCGCTCCGCAGATGGTTAGAACTCTTCACCACTGCGCCGCTGGCCGCTTCAGCCCCCTCCATTTCCGGTGGAAGGCGGATTCCGCCGGCCGGCCAGCCGGCTCCGGAGAAGGGTAGACCTGTTCACCACCGCGCCGCGGGCCGCTGCAGCCCCCTCCGCTTCCGGTGGAAGGCGGATTCCGCTGGCAGGCCGGCCGGCCTTGTAGCCGGGTACACCTGGTCTCTGGCGGCCGCCACAAAGAAAGGTAGCTTTGTTCACTCCGGGGCCACGGGCCGCTGCAGTGCCCTCCTCTCCGGAGGAAGGCGGATGCCGCTGGCCGGCCGGCCGGCCCGGGAGCCGGGTAGACCTGGTCTCTGGCGGCCGCCCTGGAGAAGGGTAGACCTGTTCACCCCGGCGCTGCGGGCTGCTGCAGCGCTCTCCCCGCAGGCGGCAGGCGGATGCCGCCGGACCGGCGGCCGTCCACGGAGCCGGGTAGACCTGGTCTCTGGCGGCCACCACAAAGAAATGTAGGCCTATTCACCCTGGCGCCACGGGCCGTTGCAGCTCCTTCCCCTAATGCAGCAGGCGAATGCAGCGCCCTACTCACCGGCGTCAGGCGGATGCCGCTGGCCGGCCGGCCGGCCCCGGTGCCGGGAAGACCTGGTCTGCGGCGGACGCTCCGGTGAAGGGTAGACTTGTTCACCCCGGCACTGCGGGCCGCTGAAGCGCCCTGTCCTCCGGTTGCAGGTGGACGCCGCCGGCCGGCCGGCCCTAGAGCCGGGTAGACATGGTCTCCAGTGGCCGCCCTGGAGAAGGGTAGACATGTTCACCCCAGCGCCGCGGGCCGCTGAAGCGCCCTCCCCTCCGGCTGCTGGCGGATGCCACGGGCCGGCCGTCCGGCCCCGGAGCCGGGTAGACCCGGTCTTCGGCGGCCGAGACAGGCAAGGTTAGACCTGTTCACCCTGGCATCGCGGGCCGCGGCAGCGCCCTCCCTGCTGGCAACAGGCGGATGCCGCCGGCTGGCCTGCCGGCCCCGGAGTTGGGTAAACCTGGTCTCCGGCGGCCGCCCCGGTTAACAGTAGACCTGTTCACCCCGGAGCCGAGGGCCGCTGCAGCGCCCTCGCCAGCAGCGGCAGGTGGATCCCGCCGGCCTGCCTAACCTGGAGCCGGTAAGACCTGGTCTCCGGCGTCTGCCAAAAAGAAAGGTAGGCCTTTTCACCCCGGCGCCAGGGGACGCTGCAGCGCCCTACTCACCGGCGTCAGGCAGATGTCGCCGGCCGGCCGGCCGGCCCGGGAGCCGAGGTAGACCTGGTCTCTGGCGGCGCCCAAAGGAAGTTTGACCTGTTCACCCGGCGCCGCGGCCGCTGCAGCGCCCTACCACCGGCGGCGCAGGCAGATGTCGCTGGCCGGCCGGCCGCCCCGTGCCGGGAAGACCTGGTCTGCGGCGGACGCTCCGGTGAAGGGTAGATTGTTCACTCGCATAGCGGGCAGCGAAGCGCCCCTCTCCGCCGGTTGCAGGTGGATGCCACCGGCCGGCCGGCCCTGAGCCGGGTAGACATGGTCTCCAGCGGCGCCCCTGGAAAAGGGGGTAGACATGTTCAACCCGGCGCCGCGGGCCGCTGAAGCGCCCTACTCACCAAGGTCAGGCGGATGCCGCTGTCCGGCTGGCCGGCCCCGGAGCCGGGTAGACCTGTTCTCCTGCGGCCGCCTTGGAAAAGAGTCGACCTGTTCACTCCTGCGCCGCGGGCCGCTGCAGCGCCGTCCTCTGCGGCGGAAGTCGGATGCCGCCGGCCGGACGGCCCCAGGCCCGGGTAGACCTGGTCTGTGGCGGCCGCCCCAAGATAGGGTAGATCTGTTCACCCCAGCGCCGCGGGCCGCTGAAGCACCCTCCCCTCCGGCCGCAGGCGGATGTCACGGGCCGGCCGTCCGGCCCCGGAGCCGGGTAGACCGGGTCTTCGGCGGACGAGCCAGAGAAAGTTAGACCTGTTCACCCCGGCATCGCGGGCCGCTGATGCGCCCTCCCTGCCGGCCGCAAGCGGATGCCGATGCCTGGCCGGTCGGCACTGGAGCCGGGTAGACCTGGTCTCCAGCGGCCGCGTCGGAGCCAGGTATACCTGGTCTCCAGCGACCGCCCAAAAAAGCGCAGACCTGTTCACCCTGGCGCCGGGCCTGCCGCCTCCGGTGGCAGGTGGATCCCCGGCCCCGGCCAGCCCGGGCCGGTGAGACCGGGTCTCCGGCAGCCGCCACGGAGAAGGGTAGACTTGTTCACCACAGCGCCACGGGCAGCTGCAGCGCCCTCCTCTCCTGCGGCAGGTGGATGGCGCCGGGCCGCCGGCAGCCCACAGAGCCAAGTAGACCTGGTGCCTGGCGCGCCAAAAGAGGGTAGACCTGTTCCTCCGGGCGCGAGCGCTGCAGTGCCCTCCTCCTGCACAGGTGGATGCGCGCGGCCGCGGCCCGACCCGGTAGGCTGGTCTCGGCGGCCGCCTGGGAAGGGTAGACCTGTTCACCCCGGCGCTGCGGACCGCTGCACCCTCCCCTCATGCGGCAGGCGGATGCCGCTGGGGGCCAGTCCCGGAGCCGAGGAGACCTGGTCTCTGGCGGCCGCAAGAGAACAGTAGACCTTTCATCCCGGCGCCGGGGTGCGCTCCTGCAGCGCATCAGCCCTACTCACCAGCGTCAGGCGAGATGCCGCTGTCCGGCTGGCCGGCCCGGTGCTGGAGACCTGGTCTCGCGGCGCCCGGAGAAGAATAGACTGTTTACCTGGGCGACTGCGGGCGCTGCAGCGCCCTCCTATAAGGCGGTGGCGTGCCGCGGCCGGCCGGCCGGCCCGAGCAGGTAGATTTGTCTCGGTCTGCGAGCGTGACTGTCCGCCCGGAGAAGGGTAGACCTATTCCCCCAGCGCGGGGCCGCCCCTGGCTCGCCCGCTGGCGGCGGAGACCCGCCGGGCCGCCGGCCCCAAGCCGGGTAGACCTGTCTCCGCCGAATGGAGAAGGTAGACCTGTTCACCCGATGCGGCCGCGCAGCGCCCTCCCGCGGCGCAGGCGGATCCGCCGGACTGCGGCCGGCCCCGGAGTGGTAGACTGGTCTCAGCGCGACCCAAAATGGTAGACCTGTTCACCCGGGCCGCGGGCTCTGCGGCGCCTCCTACGCGGCAGGTGGATGCCGGCCGACCTGGCGGGTAGACCTGGTCTCCGGCGCCGCCCAGAGAAGGTAGCGTTTCACCCGCGCCGGGCGCTGCAGCCCCCCGGCGCGGCAGGTGATCCCGCCATCGGCCAGCCCAGAGCAGGGCGAGAGGGTCTCCGGCCGCCCTGGAGAAAGGTGACCTGTTCACCCGCGCATCCGGCGCTGCAGCGCCCTTCTGCCTGAGGCGGATTCCGCGCCGGCCGGCCCTGAGCCTGGTAGACCTTGTCTCGGCTCCGCACGGAGAAGGGTAGCCTGTTCATCCTGGTGCGCGGGCCACTGCAGCGCCCTCCCGCTGGCGGCAGGATGCCACGGACGGGCAGCGGCCCCAACGGGTAGACCTGGTCTCCAGCGGCGCCCAAAGAAGGGTAGACCTGTTCGCTCCGGCCCACGGGCCGCTGCAGCGCCTCCTCTGGCAGAGGCGGATGACCTGTTCACCCCAGGCCCACGGGCTGCTGCCGCGCCCTGCTCTCTGGCGGTAGGTGCATGCCGCCGGCCGGCCGGCCTGCCCTGGATCCGAGTAGACCTGGTCTCTGGCGGCCGCCCAAGAGAAGGGTAGACCTGTACACCCTGGCGTCGCAAGCCGCTGCAGCGTCCTCCTCGACGGGAGGAGGCGAATGCCGCTGGCCGGCAGGCCGGCCCCGGATCCGGGTAGACCTGGTCTCCGGCGGCCGACCCGGAGAAGGGTAGACCTGTTCACCCAGCACCGCAGGCCACTGCATCTCCCTCCCCTTCCAGTGGAAGGTGGATTCTGCCGGCCGGCCGGCCGGCCCCGGAGCTGGGGACACCTGGTCTCCAGTGGCCGCCCCAAAGAAGGGTAGACCTCTTCACCCCGGCGCCGCGGGCTGCTGCAGCGCCCTCCGCTCCGGCAGAAGGCGGATGCTGCCGGCTGGCCTGCCGGCCCCGAAGCCGGGTAGATCTGGTCTCCGGCGGCCGCCCCGGAGAATGGTAGACCTGTTCACCACCGCTCCGCGGGCCGCTGCAGCCCCCTCCCATTCCGGCGGAAGGCGGATTCTGCCGGCCGGCGGGCCGGCCCCGGATCCGGGTACACTTGGTCTCCGGCGGCCGCCACAAAGAAAGGTAGATCTGTTAACCCCGGAGCCACGGGCCACTGCAGCACCCTCCTCACTGGCACAGGCGGATGCTGCCGGCCGGCCTGCAGGCCCTGCAGCCGAGTAGACCTGGTCTACATCGGCCGCCCCGGAGAAGGGTAGACCTGTTCACCACCGCGCCGCAGGCGGCTGCAGCCCCCTCCCATTCCGGCGGAAGGCGGATTCCGCCGGCCGGCCGGCCGGCCACGGATCCGCGTAGACCTGGTCTCCAGCGGCCGCCCCGGAGAAGGGCAGACCTTTTCACCCTGGCGCCGCGGGCCGCTGCAGCGTCCTCCCCGACGGGAGGAGGAGAACGCCGCTGGCCGGCAGGCCAGCCCCGGATCCGGGTAGACCTGGTCTCTGGCGGCCGACCCGAAGAAGGGTAGACCTGTTCACCCAGCACCGCAGGCCGCTGAATCTCCCTCCCCTCGGGCGACAGATGGATGCTGCCGTCCGGCCTTCCGGCCTCGGAGCCAAGTAGACCTGGTCTCCGGCGGCCGCCCCGGAGAAGGGTAGATTTGTTCACTGCAGCGCTGCGGGCCGCTGCAGCTTCCTCCCCGCCGGCAGGAGGCAGATGCTGCCGGCCTGGCGGGCGGCCCCACAGCCGGGTAGACCTGGTGTCCGGCGGCCTCCCCGGAGCAGGGTAGGCCTGTTCACCCCGGCGCCGCAGGCCGCTGCAGCGCCCTCCCCGCCAGCGGAAGGCGGATAGCACCGGCCAGCCGGCCGGCCTTGAATCCGGGTAGACCTGGTCTCCGGCAGCCGACTTGCAGAAGGGTAGACCTGCTAAACCCCCGCGGCGCGGGCCGCTGCACAGTCCTCCACGCCGGCTTCAGGTGGATGCTGCCAGTTGGCCGGCGGGCCCCCGAGCCGGGTAGACCTGGTCTCCGGTGGCCACCCTGGAGAAGGGTAGATTTGTTCACTGCAGTGCTGCGGGCGGCTGCAGCGCCCTCCCCGCCGTCGGCAGGTGTATTCCGCCGGCCGGCCGTTGCCCAACCCCGGAGCCAGCTACACTTGGTCTCTGGCGGCCGCCCGGAGAAAGGTAGACCTGTTCAACCCGGAGCCGCCGGCTGCTGCAGCGCCCTGGCCGGCAGCGGAAGGTGGACCCTGGTGGCCGGCTGGCCCTGGAGCCGGGTAGACTGCGTATCCGGCGGCCGCCCCGGAGAAGGGTAGATTTGTTCACTGCAGCGCTGTGGCCGCTGCAGCGCTCTCCCCGCCGTCAGCAGGCGGATGTCGCCGGCCGGCCGGCCAACTCCGGAACCGGGTAGACCTGGTCTCCGGCGGCAGACACACAGAAGGGTAGGCCTGTTCACACAGGGCCGCGGGCCGCCGCAGCTCCCTCCCCTCCGGCGGAAGGCGGATTCTGCCCGCTGGACGGCCGGCTCCGGCGCCGGGTACACTTGGTCTCTGGCGGCCGCCACAAAGAAAGGTAGACCTGTTAACCCCGGCGACACTAGCCGCTGCAGCGCCCTCCCCGCCAGCGGCAGGCGGATGCCACCGGCCGACCGGCCGGCCCCGGAGCCGGGTAGACCTTTTCTCCGGGGGCCGCCCCGGAGAAGGGTAGACCTGTTCACACAGGGGCCGTGGGCCGCTGCAGCTTCCTCCCCGCCGGCAGGAGGCAGATGCTGCAGGCCTGCCGGCCGGCCCTGTAGCAGGGTAGACCTGGTTTCCGGCGGCCGCCTCTGAGAAGAATAGACCTGTTCACCCCGGTGCCACGGGCCGCTGCAGCTCCAGCCTTGCCGGCGGCAGGTGGATGCCCCAGGCCCGGGTAGACCTGGTCTCTGGCGGCCGCCCCGGAGAAGGGCAGACCTGTTCACTCAGGCGCCGCGGGCTGCTGCAGCGCCCTCCGCGCCAGCAGAAGGCAGGTCTCGCCGGCCGCGGCCGCCCGGAGCCGGGTAGACCTGTTCTCCGGCGGCCGCCATGAAAAAGGGTCGACCTGTTCACTCCTGCGCCGCGGGCCGCTGCAGCGCCCTCCTCTGCGGCGGAAGTCGGATGCCGCCAGCCGAACGGCCCCAGCGCCGGGTAGACCTGGTCTCCGGCGGCCGCCCTGGAGAACGGAAGACCTATTCACTCCGGCGCCCTGGGCTGCTGCTGCGCCCTCCTCTCAGGCGGAGCCGGGTAGACCTGGTCTCCGGTGCCCGCCCCAGAGAAGGTTATACCTGTTCACCCCTGCGCCGTTAGCCGCTGCAGCGCCCTCCCCGCCGGCGGCACTCAGATGCCGCCAGCCGGCCGGTCTGCCCCATAGCCAGTTAGACCTGTTCTCTGGCGGACACCCCAAGATAGGGTAGATCTGTTCACCCTGGCGCAGCGGGACGCTGCAGCGCCCTCCCCGACAGCGGCAGGCGGATGTCGCCAAACGGGCCGCTGGCCCCGGAGCCGGGTAGACCTTGTCTCCGACTTCCGCAACGGAGAAGGGTAGACCTGTTCACCACCGCGCCGCTGGCAGCTGCAGCGCCCTCCCCGACAGCGGCAGGCGGATGCCGCCAAACGGGCGGCCGGCCCCGGAGCCGGGTAGACCTGGTCTCCAGCGGCCGCCCTAAAAAAGGGTAGACCTGTTCACCCCGGCGCCGCTGGCCGCTGCGGCACCCTCCTCTCCTCCGCAGGCGGATGCTGCCGGCCGGCCTCGGAGCCGGGTAGACCTGGTCTCCGGCGGCCGCCCCGGAGAAGGGTAGACCTGTTTCACCCCGGAGCCGCGGGCTGATGCAGCGCCCTCCTTTCCGGCAAAAGGCGGATCCCGCCGGCCGGCCGGCCCTGGAGCCGGGTAGAACTGGTCTCTGGCGGCCGCCACAAAGAAATGTAGGCCTATTCACCCTGGCGCCACGGGCCGCGGCAGCTCCTTCCCCTCATGCAGCAGGCGGATGCCGCCGGCTGGCCTGCCGGCCCCGGAGTTGGGTAAACCTGGTCTCCGGCGGCCGCCACGGTTAAGGGTAGACCTGTTCACCCCGGAGCCGCGGGCCGCTGCAGCGCCCTCGCAAGCAGCGGTGGGTGGATTCCGCCGGCCTGCCTAACCTGGAGCCGGTAAGACCTCGTCTCCGGTGGCTGCCAAAAAGAAAGGTAGGCCTGTTCACCCCGGCGCCAGGGGACGCTGCAGCGCCCTCCCCGCCGGCAGCAGGTGGATGCCGCCGGCCGGCCGGCCGGCCCTGGAGCCGGGTTGACCTCGTCTCAGGCTGTCGCCACAAAGGAAGTATGACCTGTTCACCCCGGCGCCACGGGCCGGTGCAGCGCCCTCCCCGCCGGCAGCAGGTGGATGCCGCCAGCCGGCCGGCCGGCCCCGGTGCCGGGAAGACCTGGTCTCCGGCGGACGCTCCGGTGAAGGGTACACTTGTTCACCCCGGCAGAGCGGGCCGCTGAAGCGCCCTCTCCGACGGTTGCAGGTGGATGCCGCCGGCCGGCCGGCCCTGGAGCCGGGTAGACATGATCTCCAGTGGCCGCCCTGGAGAAGGGTAGACATGTTCACCCTAGCGCCGCGTGCCGCTGAAGCGCCCTCCCCTCCGGCCGCAGGCGGATGCCACGGGCCGGCCCTCCGGCCCCGGAGCCGGGTAGACCCGGTCTTCGGCGGCCGAGCCAGAGAAGGTTAGACCTGTTCACCCCGGCATCGCGGGCCGCTGCTGCGCCCTCCCTGCCGGCCGCAGGCAGATGCCGATGCCCGGCCGGTCGGCCCCGGAGCCGGGTAGACCTGGTCTCCGGCGGCGCGTCGGAGCCGGGTAGACCTGGTCTCCGGCGGCCGCCGGGAGAAGGGTAGACCTGTTCACCCCGGCGCTGCGGGCTGCTGCAGCGCCCTCCCCGCCGGCGGCAGGCGGATTCTGCTGGCCGGCCGGCCGGCCCCAGAGCCGGGTAGACGTGGACTCCGGCGACCGCCCCGGAGATGGGTATACCTTTTCACCTCGGCGCCGCGGGCCACCGCAGCGCTCTTACCGCCAGCGGCAGGAAGATTCCGCCGGCCGGCCATCCGGTCCCGGAGCCGGGTAGACCTTGTCTCCGGCGGCAACCCGGAGAAGGGTAGACCTGTTCACTACGGGGCCGCGGGCGCTGCAGCGCCCTCCACGTCGCCAACAGGCGGATGCCGCCCGGCCCGGCCGGCCGCCCCGAGCCGGGTATACATGGTCTACAGCGGCCGCCCCGGAGAAGGGTAGACCTGTACACCCCGGCGCCGCGGGCCTCTGCAGCGCCCTCCTCGCCGGCAGCAGGCGGATGGCAATGGCCAGCCGGCCGGCCCCGGAGCCTGGTAGACCTGGTCTACGGCAGCCGCCCTGGAGAAGGGTAGACCTGTTCACTCCAGCACTGCGGATCGCTGCAGCGCCCTCCCTGCCGGCGCCAGGCGGATGTCGAAGGCCGGCCGGCCGGCCCAGTAGCCGGGTAGACCTGGTCTCCGGCAGCCGCCCCGGAGAAGGGTAGACCTGTTCACCCCGGCGCCGCAGGCCGCTTCAGCGCCCTCCCCGCTGGCGACAGGCGGATGCCAATGGCCGGCCGGCCGGCCCCGTAGCCAGGTAGACTTGGTCTCCGGCGGCCGCCACAAAGAAGGGTAGATCTGTTCACCACGGAAACATGGGTTGCTGCAGCGCTCTCCCCACCAGCAGCAGGTAGATGTTGCCGGCCGGCCGGGAGGCCACGGAGCCAGGTACGCCTGGTCTCCGGCGGCCGCCCCAGAGAAGGGTAGACCTGTACACCCCGGCGTTGCTGGCCGCTTCAGCGCCCTCCCCGCTGGCGGCGCCCTCCCCTTCTAAAGGAAGGCAGATTCAGCCGGCCGCCCGGCTGGCCCCGGAGCCGGGTAGACATGGTCTACGGCGGCCGCCCCAAAAAAAGTTGAAACTTTTCTCCCGTGCTCTGCCTGCCACTGCAGCGCCCTCCTCGCTGGCGGCATGCGGATAGTACCGGCTGGCCGGCAGGCCACGGAGCCCTGTAGACCTGGTCTCCAGCAGCCGCCCCGTTGAAGGGTAGACCTGTTCACGCTTGCCGGCAAGCCGCTACTGCGCCCTCCTTGCCGGCGGGAGGCGGATGCCGCTAGCCGGCAGGCCAGCCTCGGGGCGGGGTAGACCTTGTCTCCGGCGGCCACTTCGGAGAAGTGTAGACCTGTTCACCCCGGCGTCGCTAGTTGCTGCAGCGTACTCGCCGGCGGCGGCAGGTGGATCCCGCTGGCCGGTTGGCCCCGGACTTGGGTAGACCTGGTCTCCGGCGGCCGCCCAAGAGAAGGGTAGACCTGTTCAGCACCGCGCCGCGGGCCGCTGAAGCGCCCTCCCGTTCCGGCGGAAGGCGGATTCAGAAGGTCGGCCGGCCGGCCCCAGACCCTGGCAGACCTGGTCTCTGGCGGCCGCTACAAAGAAGGGTAGACCTGTCCACCCCAGGCCCACGGGCCGCTGCAGTGCCCTCCTCTCTGGCGGTAGGTCCATGCCGCCGGCCGGCCGGCCTGCCTCGGAGCTGGGTAGACCTGGTCTCCGGCAGGCGCCCTGGAGAAGGGTAGACATGTTCAATCCGGCACCGCGGGCCGCTGTAGCGACCTTCTCTCCGGCTGAAGGCCGATGCCGCTGGCTGGCCGGCCGGCCCCGTAGTTTGGTAGACTTGGTCTCCGGCGGCCGCCCCGGAGAAGGGTAGCCCTGTTCAGCCTGGTGCGGCGGGCGCTGCTGCGCCCTCCCCGCCTGTGGCAGGCGGATGTCATCGGCCAGCCGGCCGTCTTCAGAGCCAGGTAGACCTGGTCTCCGGCGGTCGCCCCGGAGATAGGTAGACCTGTTCACCCCGGCGCCACGGGCTGCTGCAGCGCCCTCCCAGCCGGCGGCAGGCGGATGCAGCCGGCCAGCCGAGCAGCCTTGGAGCCTGTTAGACCTGGTCTCCAGCGGCCGGCCTCGAGAATGGTAAACCTGCTAAACCACCGCGTCGCGGTCCGCTGCAGCGCCATCCTCGCCGACGGCAGGCGGATGCTACCGGCCGTCCGGCAGGCCACGGAGCCCAGTAGACCTGGTCTCCAGCGGCCGTCCCGTTGAAGGGTAGACCTTTTCACGCCGGCACGGCAAGCCGCTGCTGCGCCCTCCTTGCCGGCGGGAGGCGGATGCCGCTGGCTGGCCGGCCGGACTCGGAGCGGGGTAGACTTTGTCTCTGGCGGCCGCTTCGGAAAAGTATAGAGCTCTTCACCCCGGCGCCGAGGGTTGCTGCAGCGCACTCGCCGGCGGCATCACGTGGATCCCGCCGGCCGGCCGCCACCAGACCCCGGTAGGCCTGGTCTCCGGCGGCCGCCCAAGAGAAGGGTAGACCTGTTCACCACCGCGCCGCGGGCCGCTGCAGCGCCCTCCCCTTCAGGCGGAAGGCGGATTCAGACAGCCGGTGGGCCGGCCCCAGACCCGGGTAGACCTGGTCTCTAGCAGCCGCCCCGTTTAAGGGTAGACCTATTCACGCTTGCCCGGTAAGCCGCTACTGCACCCTCCTTGCCGGCGGGAGGCGCATGCCGCAAGCCGGCAGGCCGGCCACGGGGCGGGGTAGACCTTGTCTTCGGCGGCCGCTTCGGAGAAGTGTAGACCTGTTCACCCTGGCGCCACGGGTTGCTGCAGCGCACTCGCCGGCGGCGTCTGGTAGATCCCGCCGGCAGGCTGGACCCGGAACCGGGTGAACCTGGTCTCCGGCGGCCGCCCAAGAGAAGGGTAGACCTGTTCACCACCGCGCCGCGGGCCGCTGCAGCGTTTTCCCCTTCCGGCGGAAGGCGGATTCAGAAGGCCGGCCGGCCGGCCCCAGACCCGGGTAGACCTGGTCTCCGGCAGCCGCTACAAAGAATGGTAGGCCTGTTCACCCCAGGCCCACGGGCCGCTGCCGCGCCCTCCTCTCTGGCGGTAGGTGCATGCCGCCGGCCAGCCGGCCTGCCCTGGATCCGAGTAGACCTGGTCTCCGGCGGCCGCCCTGGAGAAGGGTAGACCTGTTCACCGCCGCGCCGCGGGCCGCTGCAGCGCCCTCCCCTTCCGGCGGAAGGCGGATTCCCCAGGCCAGCCGGCTGGCCCCGGAGCCGGGTAGACCTGGTCTCCGGCCGCCGCCCCGGGGAAGTGTAGACATTTTCACCCCGGCGCCGCGGGCTGCTACAGCGCTCTCGCCGACGGCGGCCGGTGGATCCCGCCGGCCGGTCCCCGAGCCGGGTAGACCTTGTCTCTGGCGGTCGCCCGGAGAAGGGTAGACCTGTTCACCCGGCGCGCGCCGCTGCAGCGCCCTCCACGCCGGCGGAAGGGGGATGCCGCCGGCCGGCCGGCCACCGGGCCAGATAGACCTGGTCTCCGGCGGCCGCCCCAGAGAAGGGTAGACCTGTTCACCCCGGTGGTGCGAGAAGCTGCAGCGCCTCACCTCTGGCGTCAGGCGGATGCCAACAGCTGGCCAGCGCGCCCGTAGCCGGGAATACCTGGTCTCCGGCGGCCGCCCCGGAGAAGTGTAGACCTGTTCACCCCGGCGCCGTGGGCTGCTACAGCACTCTCGCCGGCGGCGGCCTGTGGATCCCGCCGGCCAGCCCCTGAGCCGGGTAGACGTGGTCCCTGGGGGCCGCCCCGAAGAAGGATAGACCTGTTCACCACCACGCTGCGGGTCGTTGCAGCACCATCCCCTTCCAGCGGAAGGTAGATGCCGCCGGCCGGGAGGCCGGCCCCAGACCCGGGTAGACCTGGTCTCCGGCGGCCGCCCCGGAGAAGGGTAGACCTGTTCATGCCTACATCGAAAGCCGCTGCAGCGCCCCCACCGCCGGCGGCAGGCAGATGCCACCGGCCGGCCGGCCGGCCGGCCCCGGAGCCGGGTAGAACTGGTCTCCTGTGGCTGCCCCGGAGAAGGGTAAACCTGTTCACCCCGGTGTCGCGCGCCGCTGCAGCGTCCTCCACGCCAGTGGAAGACGGATGCCGCCGGCCGGCCGGCCGGCCACGGAGCCAGATTGACCTGGTCTCCGGCGGCCGCCCCAGAGAAGGGTAGACCTGTTCACCCCGGTGGTGCGAGAAGCTGCAGCGCCCTCACCTCTGGCGTCAGGCGGATGCCAACAGCTGGCCAGCGCGCCCCGTAGCCGGGAATACCTGGTCTCCGGCGGCCGCCCCGGAGAAGTGTAGACCTGTTCACCCCGGCGCCGTGGGCTGCTACAGCGCTCTCGCCGGCGGCGGCCTGTGGATCCCGGCGGCCGGCCCCTGAGCCGGGTAGACGTGGTCCCTGGGGGCCGCCCCGAAGAAGGATAGACCTGTTCACCACCACGCTGCGGGTCGTTGCAGCGCCATCCCCTTCCAGCGGAAGGTAGATGCCGCCGGCCGGGAGGCCGGCCCCAGGCCCGGGTAGACCTGGTCTCTGGCGGCCGCCCCGGAGAAGGGTAGAACTGTTCACCTGGGCCGCGGGCTGCTGCAGCTCCCTCCCCTCATGCGGCAGGTGGAGGCTGCCGGCCGTCCTGCCGGCGCCGGAGCCGGGTAAAACTGGTCTCCGGGGGTTGCCCAGGAGAAGGGTACCCTTGTTCACCCCAGCGCCGTTGGGCGCTGCAGCGCCCTCCTCTCCGGCAGCAGGCGGATGCCGCCGGCAGGCCGGCCTGCCCCAGAGCCAGGTAGACCTGGTCTCCGGCGGCCGCCCCAGAGAAGGGTAGACCTGTTCATGCCTACATCGAAAGCCGCTGCAGCGCCCCCACCGCCGGCGGCAGGCAGATGCCACCAGCTGGCTGGCGCGCCCCGTAGCCGGGTAGACCTGGTCTCCGGCCGCCGCCCCGGGGAAGTGTAGACATTTCACCCCGGCGCCGCGGGCTCCTACAGCGCTCTCGCCGAGGGCGGCCTGTGGATCCCGCCGGCCGGTCCCCGAGCCGGGTAGACCTTGTCTCTGGCGGTCGCCCCGGAGAAGGGTAGACCTGTTCACCCCGGCGCTGCTAGCCGCTGCAACGCTCTCCCCTTTGGCGTCAGGTGGATCCCGCCGGCTGGCCGGCCTCGCAGCCGGATAGACTTGGTCCCTGGCAGCCGACCCGGAGAAGGATAAACCTGTTCACCCCGGCCTCACGGGCCACTGCAGCGCCCCAGCCGGCGGCAGGCTGATGCCGACGGCTTGCCTGCCGGCCCCAGAGCTGGGTAGACCTGGTCTCCGGCGGCCGCCCCAGAGAAGGGTAGACCTGTTCACCTCGGTGCTGCGGGAAGCTGCAGCGCCTTCACCTCTGGTGTCAGGCGGATGCCGTCGGGTGGCCAGCACGCCCCGTCGCCGGGTAGACCTGGTCCCTGGCGGATGCCCCGGAGAAGGATAGACCTCTTCACCACCACGCCGCGGGTCGCTGCAGCGCCATCCCCTTCCGGCGGAAGAAAGATGCCGCCTGCTGGCAGGCCGGCCCCACACACGGGTAGACCTGGTCTCCGGCGGCCGCCACGGAGAAAGGTAGACCTGTTCACCCGGGCGCCACGGGCCACTGCAGCGCACTCCCCGCCAGAGGCAGGCACATGCCGCCGGCTGGCCGGCCTTCCCTGTAATCGGGTAGACCTTGTCCCTGGCGGCCTCCCCGGAGAAGGATAGACCTGTTCACCACCACGCTGCGGATCACTGCAGCGCCATCCCCTTGCGGCGGAAGGCGGATTCCGCTGGCCGGAGGGCGGCCCCAGACCTGGGAAGACCTGGTCTCTGGCGGCCGTCCCGGAGAAGGATAGACCTGTTCACCACCACGCTGCGGATCACTGCAGCGCCATCCCCTTGCGGCGGAAGGCGGATTCCGCCGGCCGGAGGGCGGCCCCAGACCTGGGAAGACCTGGTCTCCGGCGGCCGTCCCGGTGAAGGGTAAACCTGTTCACCACCGCGCCGTGGGCCACTACAGCGCCCTCGCCGCCGGCTGAAGGGGCATGCCGCCGGTCGGCCGGCCGGCCCCGGAGCAGGGTAGACCTGGTCTCCGGCGGCCGCCCCGGAGAAGGGAAGACCAGTTCACTTTGGAGCCGCGGGTTGCTGCAGCGCCCTCGCCGGCGGCTGCATGTGGATCCCGCCTGCCGGCAGCCCCGGAGCCGGGTAGACCTGGTCTCCAGCAGCCGCCCCATAGAAGGGTAGACGTGTTCACCACCGCGCCACGGGCCGCTGCTGCCCCCTCCCCACTGGCGGCAGGTGGATGGTGCCGGCCGGCCGGCAGGCCACGGAGCCAGGTAGACCTGGTCTCCGGCAGCCGCCACGGAGAAGGGTTGACCTGTTTACCCCGGAGCCGCAGGCCGCTGCTGCACCCTCGCCAGCGGCGATAGGCGCATCCCGCCGGCTGGCCGGCCCCGGATCCGGGTAGACCTGGTCTCCGGCGGTCGCCCTGGAAAAGGGTAGACCTGTTCACCCCGGCTTTGCGGGCCGCTGCAGCGCCCTCCCCGCCGGGGGCAGGCGGATATTGCCGGCCGGCCGGCCGGCCAGCCCCGGATCCGGGTAGACTTTGTCTCTGGCGGCCGAAATGGAGAAGGGTAGACCTTTTTACCCCGGCGCCGCAGGCCATTTCAACGCCCTCCCCGCCGGCAACAGGCAGATGCCGGCGGTTGGCCGGCCGGCCCCGGAGTCGGGTAGACATGGTCTCCGGCGGCAGCAGCGGAGAACGGTTTGACTTTTTCACCCCGGCGCCGGGCTGCAGCTCCCTCCCCTCCGGCGGCAGGCGGATGCCGCCTGCCGGCCTGACGGCCCCGGAGCCGAGTAAAACTGGTCTCCGGCGGCCGCCCCAGAAAAGGGTAGACCTGTTCAACGCGGCGCCACGGGCCACTGCAGCGCCCTCCCCACCAGCAGCAAACGGATGCCGCTGGCCGGCCTGCCGACCCCAGAGCCGGGTAGACCTGGTCTACGGCGGCTGCCCCAGAGAAAGGTAGACCTGTTCACCCCGGTGCTGCGGGAAGCTGCAGCGCCCTCACCTCTGGCGTCAGGCGGATGTCGCCGGCTGGCCAGCGCGCCCCGTAGCCGGGTAGACCAGGTCTCCGGCGGCCGCCCCGGAGAACTGTAGACCTTTTCACCCCGCGCCGCAGGCTGCTACGGCGCTCTCGCCGGGGGCGGCAGGTGGATCCCGCCGGCCGGCCCCAGAGCCGGGTAGACCTGGTCTCTGCGGCCGCCCCGGAAAGGGTAGACCTGTTAACCCAGGCGCCGTGGACCGCTGCAGCACCCTCCCCGCCAGCGGCAGGCGGATGCTGCTGGCCGGCCGGCCATCCCCGTAGCCGGGTAGACCTGGTCTGCGGCGGCCACCCCGGTGAGTAGACCTGTTCACCCGGGCGCCGTGGGCCGCTGCAGCGCCCTCGCCGCTGGTTGAAGGAGGATGCTGCCGGCGGCTGGCCGGGCCCCGAACCAGGTAGACCTGGTTTCGGCAGCCGCCCGGAGAAAGATAGACTCCAGCACTACCGTGCCGCACGCTGCTGCGGCGCACTCCTTGCGGCGGAAGGCAAATTCCGCCATCGGCCTGGCTGGCCCCGGCCGGGTAGACCCTGGTCTCGCGGCCGCCACAAAGAAAGGTAGACCTGTTCACCCAGGCGCCACGTGTCGCTGCAGCGCCCTCGGCCCGGCGGCAGGTGGATGGTGCCGCCCGGCCAGTAGGGCCACTGAGCCAGGTAGACCTGGTCTCCGGCGGCCGCCACTAAGAGGGTAGACCTGTTCACCCCGGCGCTGTGAGCCAATGCAGCACCCTCCCTGTCGGCAACAGGGGAATGCCACGGGACGGCCAATCGCCCCAGACCCGGTAGACATGGTCTCCGGCGGCAACCCGGAGAAGGGTAGACCTGTTCACCCCGAGCCGCAGGCCGCTGCAGAGCCATCTTGGGCGGCGGCATGTGGATCCCGCCTGACGGATGCCGCCGGCCGGCCGGCCAGCCCCGGAGCCGGGTAGACCTGGTCTCTATCGGCCGCACCGGAGAAGTGTAGACCTGTTCACCCGGAGCCGCCGGCCGCTGCAGAGCCCTTGCCGCCGGCGGCAGATGGATGCCGCCGGCCGGCCGGCCCCCGACCCAGGTAGACCTGGTCCCTGGCGGCCGCCCCGGAGAAGGATAGACCTGTTCACCACCACGCTGCGGGTCGCTGCAGCGTTATCCCCTTCTGGCGTAAGGTAGATGCCGCCGCCCGGGAGGCCGGCCCCAGACCCGTGTAGACCTGGTCTGCAGCGGCCGCTACAAAGAAGGGTAGACCTGTTCACCCCGGCGCCACGGGCCGCTGCAGCGCCCTCCCCACCGGCGGCAGGCGGATGTTGCCGGCCGGCCGGCCAGCCCCGGAGCCAGGTAGACTTCGTCTCCCGCGGCAGAAACGGAGAAGGGTAGACCTGTTCACCCCGGCGACGCAGGCCGCTTCAACGCCCTCCCCGCCGGCAGCAGGCAGATGCCGGCGGTTGGCCGGCCGGCCCCGGAGTCGGGTAGACATGGTCTCCAGCGGCTGCAGCAGAGAACGGTTTGACTTTTTCACACCGGCGCCACGGGCTGCTGCAGCTCCCTCCCCTCCAGCGGCAGGCGGATGCCGCCTGCCGGCCTGCCGGCCCCGGAGCCGAGTAAACCTGTTCTCCGGCGGCCGCCCCAGAGAAGGGTAGACCTGTTCAACACGGCGCCACGGGCCGCTGCAGCGCCCTCCCCACCAGCAGCAGGCTGATGCCGCTGGCCGACCTGCCGACCCCAGAGCCGGGTAGACCTTGTCTACGGCGGCCGCCCCAGAGAAAGGTAGACTTGTTCACCCCAGCGCCGCGGGCCGCTGCAGCGCCCTCCCCACCAGCAGCAGGCTGATGCCGCTGGCCGACCTGCCGACCCCAGAGCCGGGTAGACCTGGTCTCCGGCGGCCGCCCCGGAGAAGGGTAGACCTGTTCATGCCTACATCGAAAGCTGCTGAAGCGCCCCCACCGCCGGCGGCAGGCAGATGCGACCGGCCGGCCGGCCGGCCCTGGAGCCAGGTAGACCTGGTCTCTGGCGTTCGCCCCGGAGAAGGGTAGACCTGTTCACCCCGGCGCTGCTAGCCGCTGCAGCGCCCTCCCCTCTGGCGTCAGGTGGATCCTGCCGGCTGGCCTGCCGGCCCCGGAGCCGGGTAGAACTGGTCTCCTGTGGCTGCCCCGGAGAAGGGTAAACCTGTTCACCCCGGCGTCGCGCGCCGCTGCAGCGTCCTCCACGCCAGTGGAAGACGGATGCCGCCGGCCGGCCGGCCGGCCACGGAGCCAGATTGACCTGGTCTCCGGTGGCCGCCCCAGAGAAGGGTAGACCTGTTCACCCCGGTGGTGCGGGAAGCTGCAGCGCCCTCACCTCTGGCGTCCGGCGGAAGCCACCAGCTGGCCGGCGCGCCCCGTAGCCGGGTAGACCTGGTCTCCGGCCGCCGCCCCGGGGAAGTGTAGACATTTTCACCCCGGCGCCGCGGGCTGCTGCAGCGCTCTCGCCGATGGCGGCCTGTGGATCCCGCCGGCCGGTCCCCGAGCCGGGTAGACCTGGTCTCTGGCGGTCGCCCCGGAGAAGGGTAGACCTGTTCACCCTGGCGCTGCTAGCCGCTGCAACGCTCTCCCCTTTGGCGTCAGGTGGATCCCGCCGGCTGGCCGGCCCCGCAGCCGGATAGACTTGGTCCCTGGCAGCCGACCCGGAGAAGGATAAACCTGTTCACCCCGGCCTCACGGGCCACTGCAGCGCCCTCCCAGCCGGCGGCAGGCTGATGCCGACGGCTTGCCTGCCGGCCCCAGAGCTGGGTAGACCTGGTCTCCGGCGGCCGCCCCAGAGAAGGGTAGACCTGTTCACCTTGGGGCCGCGGGTGGCTGCAGTCCCCTCCCCTTTGGCGGCTGGACGACCGGCCAGCCCTGGACTTTGGTAGACCTGGCCTTTTGCGGGCGCCCCGGAAAAGGGTGGTCCTGTTCTCGCCGGCGCCGCGGGCCGCTGCAGTCCCCTCCCCTTTGGCGGCTGGACGACTGGCCAGCCCTGGACTTTGGTAGACCTGGTCTTTTGCGGGCGCCCCGGAAAAGGGTGGACCTGTTCACGCCGGCGCCGCGGGACGCTGCAGCGCCCTCCCTGCCGGCGTCAGGCGGATGCCGCTGTCCGGCCGGCCGGCTCCGAAGCCGGGTAGACCTTGTCTTTGGCGGCCGCCCCAGAGAAGGGTAAACCTGTTCACCCCGGTGCCGCGGGCTGCTGCAGCGCCCTCTTCCCAGGCGGCAGGCGGATGCCGCCGGCCGGCCGGCCGGACCCAGAGGCGGGTAGACCTGGTCTCCGGCCGCCCCAGAGAAGGGTAAACCTCTTCACCCTGGTGCCGCGGGCCACTGCAGCGCCCTCTTCCCTGGCGGCAGGCGGTTGCCGCCGGCCGGCCGGCTGGCACCGCACCCGGGTAGACGTGGTCTCCAGCGGCCGCCCCGGAGAAGGGTAGACCTGTTCACAACCGCGTCCTGGGCCGCTGCAGCACCAACCACTTCCGGCGATAGGCGGATGCCGCCGGACGGCCGACCAGCCCCGGAGCCGGGTAGACCTGGTCTCCGGAGGCCGCCCCAGAGAAGGGCAGACCTGTTCTCCCCGGCGCTTCGGGCCGCTGCAGCGCCCTCCCCTCCAGTGTCAGGTAGATGCCGCCGGCCGGCCGACGGGCCCCGAAACCGGGTAAACTTGGTATTCGGCTGCCGCCCTGGAGAAGGTTAGACCTGTTCACGCCGGCGCCGCAGGCGGCTGCAGCGCCCTTGCCAGCGACAGCAAGTGGATCCCGCCGGCCGGCCGGCCCCAGACCCAAGTAGACCTGGTCTCCGACGGCCGACCCGGAGAGTGGTAGACCTGTTCACCCCTGCGCCGCGGGCCGTTGCAGCGCTCTCCCCACCGGCGGCAGGCGGATGCCCACGGCCCGTTGGCCGGCCCTGAAGCCGGGTAGACCTGGCCTCCGGCGTCCGCCCCAAAGAGGTGTTGACCTGTTCACCCCGGAGCAACAGGCTGCTGCAGCGCCCGCCCCGCTGGCGGCAGGTGGATGCCGCCGGCCGGCCAGTTGGCCTCGGAGCCGGCTAGACCTGGTCTCCGGTGGCCGCCCCGGAGAAGGTTATACCTGTTCACCCCGGTGCCGCGGGCCGCCGCAGCGCCCTCCTCTCCGGCGTGGGGCGGTTGCCACCGGCCGGCCGGCTGGCCCCAGAGCCGGAAAGACCTGGTCTCCGGCGGCCTCCCCGGAGAAGGGTACACCTGTTTGCCTTGGAGCCGCAGGCCGCTGAAGCACCCTCGCCGGCGGCGGCAGGTGGATCCCGCTGGCCGGCCGGCCAAGGACCCGTGTAGACCTTGTCTCCGGCGGCCGCCCCGGAGAAGGGTACACCTGTTCACCATCGCGCCCCAGGCCGCTGCAGCTCCCTCCCCTTCCGGTGGAAGGCAAATGCCGCTGGCCGACCGGCCGGACCTGGAGCCATTTAGACCTGGTGTCCGGTGGCTGCCCCGGTGGAGGGTAGACCTGTTCAACAGGGCGCCGCATAACGCTGCAGGGCCCTCACCCCCGGCGTCAGGCGGATTCCACCGGCCGGCCGGCCGGCCGTGACCAGAGCTGGGTAGACCTGGTGGCCGGCGGCCACCGCGGATAAGGATAGTCCTGTTCACGCCGGGGCCGCGGGCCGCTGCATCGCCCTCCCAACCGGCTGCAGGCGGATGCCGCCGGCTGGCCTGCCGGCCCCTGAGCCGGGTAGACCTGGTCACCGGCGGCCGACTTGGAGAGGGGTAGACCTGTCCACCCCGGCGTGCGGGCCGCCGCAGCACCCTCCTATCCGGCGTGTGGCAGCTGCTACCGGCCGGCCAGCCGGCCCCGGAGCCATGTAGACTTGGTCTCAGGCGGCCGCACCGGAGAAGGGCACACCTGTATACCTTGGAGCTGCAGGCCGCTGCAGCACCCTCGCCGGCGGCGGCATGTGGATCCCGCCGGCCGGCCAGCCACGTACCCGGGTAGATCTGGTCTCCAGCGGCCGCCCCGAAGAAGGGTAGACCTGTTCACCACCACGACCCGAGACCGCTGCAACACCCTCTCCTCTCGGCAGAAAGCAAATGCCGCTCGGCAGCCGGCCGTCCCCGGAGCCGGGTAGACCTGTTGTCCGGCAGCCGCCCCGGAGAAGGGTAGACCTGTTCACCCCGGAGCCGCGGGCTGCTGCTGCACCCTCCACGCCAGCGGCAGGCGGATGCCGCTGGCCAACCGGTCGTCTCTGGAGCCGGGTAGACCTGGTCTCCGGTGGCCACCCCGGAGAAGCGTAGACCTGTTCGCCCTGGTGCCGTGGGCCGCTGCAGCGCCCTCCGCTCCGGTGGCAGGTGGATGCTGCCGGCCGGCCGGCCAGCCCCGGAGCCAAGTAGACCTGGTCTCCAACGGCCGCCCCAGAGAAATGTAGAGCAGTTAACGCCGGCTCCGCGGTCCGCTGCAGCGCACTCCCCGCCGGCGGCGGGCGGATGCCTACGGCCCACTGGCTGGCCCTGAAGTCGAGTAGACCAGGTCCCCGGCGTCCGCCCCAAAGAAGTGTTGACCTGTTCACCCCGGCGCCACAGGCCGCTGCAGCGCCCTCACCACTGGCGGCATGTGGATGCCGGCGGACGGCCAGCCATCCCCAGAGCCGGTTAGACCTGGTCTCCGGCGGCCGCCCCAGAGAAATGTGGACGTGTTTACCCCGGTGCCACGGGCCGCTGCAGCGCCCTCCCCGCCAGAGGCAGGCGGATGCCGTCGGCTGGCCAGCCAGTCCCGGAGCTTGGTAGACCTGGTCTCAGTGGGCCGCCCAGGAGAAGTGTAGACCTGTCCACCCCGGCTCCACGGGCCGCCGCAGCACTCTCCTTTCCGGCGTGTGGCGGTCGCCGCTGGCCGGCCGGCCGTCCCCGGAGCTGGATAGTCCTGGTCTCCGGCGGGCGCCCCGGAGAAGGGTAGATCTGTTCAACTGGGAGCCGCAGGCCGCTTCACCGCCTATGCCGGCGGCGACAGGTGGATCTAGCCGGCTGGCCGAACACGCACCCAGGTAGACCTGTACTCCAGCGCCCGCCCCGGAGAATGGTAGACCTGTTCACCCCGGCGCCCCGGGCCGCTGCAGCACCTTCCTCTTCCGGTAGAAAGCAAATGCCACTGGCCAGTCGGCCGGCCCCGGAGCCGGGCAGACCTGGTCTCCGGCAGCCGCCGCGGAGGAGGGTAGACCGGTCCACCCCGGCGCCGCGGGCCGCTGCAACGCCCTCCTCCCGGGCGGCAGGCGGATGCCGCCGGCCGACCGGACCCGGAGGCGGGTAGACCAGGTCTCTGGCAGCCGCCCCTGGGAAGGGTAGACCTGTTCACCCTGGCACCGCGGGCTGCTGCAGCGTTCTCCCCACCGGTGGCACAAGGATGCCAACAGCCGGCCGTCCGGCCCTGGAGGCGGGTAGACATGGTCTCCAGCGGCCGCCACAGAAAATGGTAGACCTGTTCACCCCGGCGCTGCGGGCCGCTGCAGCGCCCTCCCCTCCGGCATAAAGCGGATGTTGCCGGCCGGCCGGCGGGCCCCGGAGCCTGGTAGACCTGGTCTCTGGCGGCCGCCCCAGAGAAGTGCGGACGTGTTCGCCCCGGCGCCACCGGGCGCTGCAGCGCCCTCCCTTCCGGCAGCAGGCGGGTGCCGTCGGCTGGCCGGCCGGCCTCGGAGCTGGGTAGACCTGGTCTCAGGCGGCCTCCCTGGAGAAGGGTAGACCTGTTAACCACCGCGCCCCGGGCTGCTGCGGCACCCTCCCCGACCGGCGGAAGTCCAATGCCACTGGCCGACCGGCCGGCCCGTTAGACCTGGTGTCCGGTGGCTGCCCCGGAGGAGGGTAGACCTGTTCAAAAGGGCCCTGCATACCACTTCAGCGCCCTCCCCTACGGCGTCATGCGAACGCCACCGGCCGCCTGGCCGTCCCCGGAGCCGTGTAGACCTGGTCACCGGCGGCCGCCCCGAATAAGGATAGACCTGTTCATGCCAGCGCCGTGGGCCGCAGCAGCGCCCTCCCCACCGGTGGCAGACGGATGCCAACAGCCGGTCGGCCGGCCACGGAGCCAGGTAGACCTGGTCTCCGGCGGGCGCCCCGGTGAAGGGTAGACCTGTTCAACCGGGAGCCGCAGGCCGCTTCACCGCCTTTGCCGGCAGCGACAGGTGGATCTAGCCGGCTGGCCGAAATCGCACCCGAGTAGAACTTTACTCCAGCGCCCGCCCCGGAGAATGGTAGACCTGTTCACCCCGGCTCTGCGGGCCGCTGCAGCGCCCTCCTCTCCGTCGTAAGGTGGATGTTGCTGGCCGGCCGGCGGGCCCCGGAGCCGGGTAGACCTGGTCTACGGCGGCCGCCCCAGAGAAACATAGACCTGTACAGGCCGGCTCCGCAGGCCGCTGCAAGGCGCTCCCCGCCGGCGGCAGGCAGATGCTCACGGCCCGCCGGCTGGCCCTTAAGCATGGTAGACCTGGTCTCTGGCGTCCGCCCCGTAGAAGTGCAGACCTGTTCACCCCGGCGCCACGGGCCGCTGCAGCTGGCAGCTGGGTGCCGCCGGATGGCCAGTCGGCCCCGGAGCCAGAAAGACCTGGTCTCCGGCGGCCGCCCCGGAGAAGGGTACACCTGTTTCCCTTGGAGCCGCAGGTCGCTGAAGCGCCCGAGCCAGCGGCGACAGGCGGATGTCAACGGCCGGACGGCCGGTCCTGGAGCCGGGTAGACCTGGTCTCCAGCGGCCGCCCTGGAGATGGGTGGACCGGTTCACCCTGGCGCCGTGAGCCGCTGCAGCGCCCTCCTCTCTGGCGGCAGGCAGATGCCGCCGGCCGGCCGGTCGGCCTCGGAGCCGGGTAGACCTGGTCTCTGGGGGCCGCCCGGGAGAAGGGTAGACCTGTTCACCCCGGTGCCGCGGGCCGCAGCAGCGCCCTCCCCTGCGGCACGAGGTGGATGCCGCCGGCCGGGAAGCTGGCCCCAGAGCCGGGTAAACCTAGTCTCTGGCGGCCGCGCCGGAGAAGGGAAGACCTGTTTCCCCGGAGCCGCAGGCTGCTGCAGCGCCCCTGCGGACGGCGGCAGGTGGATGCCGAAGGCCGGCCGGCCACGCACCCCGGTAGACCTGTTCTCCCGCAGCCGCCACGGAGAAGGGTAGACCTATTCACCACTGCGCCCTGGGCCGCTGCAGCACCATCCCGTTCCAGCGGTAGGCAAATGCCGCTGGCTGGCCGGCCGGCCTCGGAACCAGGAAGACCTGGTTTCCGGCAGCTGCCCCGGAGAAGGGTATACCTGTTCACCCCGGCGCCGCGGGCCGCTGCAGCGCCCTCCTCCCAGGCGGCAGGAAGATGCCGCTGGACGGCCGGACCCGGAGTCGGGTAGACCTGGTCTCTGGCGACCGCCCCAGGGAAGTGTAGACCTGTTCACCTCGGCGCTGCGGGCCTCTGCAGCGTCCTCCACTCCGGCGGCAGGCCGATGCCGCCGCTTGGTCAGCCGGCTCCGGAGCCGTGTAGACCTGGTCTCCGGTGGCCTCCTCGGAGAAGAGCAGACCTGTTCACCACCGCGCCCCGAGAACGCTGCAGCACCCTCCCCTCCCGGCGGAAGGGAAATGCCGCTGCCGACCGGCCGGCCCCAGAGCCAGGTAGATCTCTTGTCCGGCGGCCGCCTTGGAGAAGGGTAGACCTGTTAGCCCGGGAGCCGCGGGCTGCTGCAGCACCCTCTCTGCCGGCGGCAGGCGGATGCCGCCGGCCGGCCGGCCAGCCCTGGAGCAGGGTAGACCTGTTCACCTCCGCGCCCCGGGCCGCTGCAGCACCCTCCCCTTCCGGCGGAAAGCAAATGCCGCTGGCCGGCCGGACCCTGAGGCGGGTAGACCTGGTCTCTGGCGGCTGCCCCTCTGAAGGGTAGACCTGTTCACTCCGGCGCCGTGGGACGCAGCAGCGCCCTCCCCGCCGGCGGCAGGTGGATGACGACGGCCGGCCGGCCGGCCCTGAAGCTGGGTAGACCTGGTGTCCGGCGTCCGCCCCGGGGAAGTGTAGACGTGTTCACCCCGGCGCCACGGGCCGCTTCAACGCCCTCCCGCTGGCGGCAGGTAGATGCCGCCGGACGGCCAGTCTGCCCCGGAGCCGGCTAGAACTGGTCTCCGGCGGCCCCCCCGAGAAGTGTATACCTGTTCACCCTGGCACCGCGGATGCCGCAGCAACCTCGTTTCCGGCGTGAGGCGGTTTCCGCCGGCCTGCCGGCCAGCTCCGGAACCGGAAAGACCTGGTCTCCGTCGGCCGCCCCCGAGAAGGGTACACCTGTTTGCCTTGGAGCCGCAGGCCGCTGAAGTGCCCTCGCTGGCGGCGGCAGGTGGATCCCGCTGGCTGGCCGGCCATGGACCTGCGTAGACCTTGTCTCCAGCGGCCGCCCCGGAGAAGGGTAGAACTGGTCACCACCGCGCCCCGGGCCGCTGCAGCACCCTCCCCTTCCGGTGGAAGGCAAATTCCGCTGGCCGACCGGCCGGCCCTGGGGCAGGGTAGACCTGTTGTCCGGCGGCCAGCCCAGAGAAGTGTGGACGTGTTCAACACGGTGCCACGGTCCGCTGCAGCGCCCTCCCCGCCAGCGACAAGCGAATGCCGTTGGCTGGCTGGCCCGCCCGGAGCTGGGTAGACCTGGTCTTTAGTGGCCGCCCCGGAAAAGGGTAGACCTGTTCACGCCGGCGCCGGGGGCCCCTGCAGCGCCCTCCCCGCCGGCGGAAGGCAGATGCCGCCGGCACGCCGAACGTCCGTGGAGCCGGGTAGACCTGGTCTCCGGCGGCCGCCCGGGAGAAGGGTAGACCTGTTCACCCCGACGCCATGGGCCGCTGCAGCGCCCTCCTCTCCGGCAGTAGACGGATGCCCCTGGCCGGCCGGCCGGCCACGGAGCCAGGTAGACCTGGTCTCCGGCGGCCGCCCCGGAGAAGTGTAGACCTGTTCACCACGACGCCAGAGGCCGCTGCAGCGCCCTCCTCCTAGGCGGCATGCAGATGTCGCCGGCCGGTCCACCGGACCCGGAGGCGGGTGGACCTGGTCTCCGGCAGCCGCCCCAGAGATGAGTAGACCTGTTCACACCGGAGCCGTGGGCCGATGCAGCGCCCTCCTCTACAGCAGTAGGTGGATGCCGACGGCCCGCCGGCCGGACCTGGAGCAGGGTAGACCTGGTCTCCGGCGGCCGCCCTGGAGAAGGGTGGACCTGTTCACTCCGGCGCCGCGGGCCGCTACAGCCCCCTCTTCCCAGGCGGGAGGCATATGCCGCCGGCCGGCCGGCCGGCCCCGCAGCAGTATAGACCTGGTCTTTGGCGGCTGCCCCGGAGAAGGGTAGACCTGTTCACCCTGGCACCGCGGGCCGCAGCAGCGCCCTCCTCTCCGGCGTGAGGCGGTTGCCGGCGGCCGTCCGGCCGGCCCCGATGCCGTGTAGACCTGGTCTCCGGTGGCCGCCCCGGAGAAGGGTACACCTGTTTGCCTTGGAGTCGCAGGCCGCTGAAGCGCCCTCGCCGGCGGCGGCAGGCGGATCCCGCCGGCTGGCCATCCACGGACCCGGGTAGACCTGGTCTCCAGCGGCCGCCCCGGCAAAAGTTTGAGTTGTTCACCACCGCGTCGCGGGCCGCTGCAGCGCCCTCCTCTCTGGCGGCAGGAGGATGCCGCTGGCCGGCCTGCCGCCCCCTGAAACATGGTGGATCTGGTCGCCAGCGGCCGCCCTGGAGAAGGGTAGATCTGTTCACCCGGGCGCCCCAAGCCGCTACAGCGCCCTCTCCTCCTGCGTCAGGCGGATGCCGCCGGCCGGCCAGCCGCCCCCTGACCCGGGTAGACCTGGTCGCCAGCGGCCGCCCCGGAGAATGGTAGACCTCTTCATCCCGGCGCCGCGGGCTGCTGCAGCGCCCTCCCTGCCGTGGCAGGCGGATGCCGCCGGCCGGCCGGCCCCTGAACCAGATAGCCCTTGTCACCGGAGGCCGCCCCGGAAAAGGGTAGACCTGTTCACCTCGGCGCTGTGGGCCGCCGCATCGCCCAACCCTCCGGCGTCAGGCGGATGTCGCCGGACGACCGGCCGTTCTCGGAGCCGGGTAGACCTGGTCGCTAGCGGCCGCCCTGGAGAACGGTAGACCTGTTCACTTTGGCGCCGCAGGCCGCTGCAGCACACTCCTCTCCGGCGGAAGGCGGATGCAGCCAGCCGGTCAGCCGGCCCCGAGGTTGGGTAGATCTGGTCTCCGGCGGCCGCCCCGGAGAAGGGTGGACCTGTTCAACACTGCGCCGCGGGCCACTGCAGCCCCCTTCCCTTTAGGCGCAAGGCGGATTCCGCTGGCCACCTGCCGGACGCGGAGCTGGGCACACCTGGTCTGCGGCGGCCGCCACCAAGAAAGGTAGACCTTTTAACCCCAGCGCCATGGGACGCTGCAGCACCTTCCTCGCCAGCGGCAGGCAGATACCGCCGGCCGGCCGGCTGGGCTCGGAGTTGGGTAAACCTGGTCTCTGCCGGCCGCTACAAAAAAAGGCAGACCTGTTCACCCGGCACCACGGGACGCTGCAACGCCCTCTCCACCGGCGGCAACAGGCGGATGATGCCAATCGGCCGGCAGGCCTCGGAGCCATGTAGACCTGGTCCGGCGGCCGCCCCGGAGAAGGGTAGACCTGTTCACCCCGGCGCCGTGGGCCGCTGCAGCGCACTCCTCTTTGGCGGAAGGCGGATGCACCCTGCCGGCCGGCCGGTCCCGGAGCAGGGTAGACCCGGTCTCCGGCGGCCGCCCCCTAGAAGGGTAGACCTGTTCCCCCCAGAGCCACAGGCCGCTGCAGCACCCTCCACGCCGGCGGCAGGCGGATGCCGCCGACCGGCCGGCCAGCCCCAGAGCCGGGTAGACTTCGTCTCAGGCAGCCGTCACAAAGAAAGGTAGACCTGTTCACCCCGGCGCCGCGGGCCGCTGCAGCGCACTCCCCGCCGGCGGCAGGCGGCTGCCGTCGGCCAGTAGGCCGGCCCCGGAGCCGGGTAGACCAGATCTCCGGCGACAGCAACGGAGAAGTGTGGACCTGTTCACCCCGGCGCATCGGGCCGCTGCAGCGCCCTACTCACCGGCGACAGGCGAATACCGCCAGCCGGACAGCCGGCCCCGGAGCCGGGTAGACCTGGTCTCCGGCGGCCGCTCCGAAGAAGGCAAGACCTGTTCACCCCAGCGCCGCAGGCCGCTGCGGCGCTCTTTTCTCCGGCGGCAGGTGGATGGCGACAGCCGGACGGCAGGCCACAGAGCCAGGTAGATCATCGTCTCCGGCCGCCGCGACAAAGAAGGGGTAGACCTTTTCACCCAGGCGCCGCGGGCCGCTGCATCGACCTCCCCGTTGGCGGCAGGTGGATGCTGCCGGCCGGCCGGCCGGCCCCAGACCTGGCTTGACCGGGTCTCCGGGGGCCGCCCCAGGGAATGGCAGAGCTGTTCACCCTGGCGCCGCGGGCCGCTGCAGCACCCTCTCTGCCGGCGACAGGTGGATGCCGCCGGCCAGCCGCCCGGCCTCGGAGCCGGGTAGACCTGGTCTGCGGCGGCCGCCCCGGAGAAGGGTACGACCTGTTCACCACCGCACCGCAAGCTGCTGCAGCGCCCTCCCCTGCCGCCTGAAGGCGGATTCCGCCGGCCGCCTGGCCGGCCCCAGAGCCGGGTAGACCTATGCTCTGGCGGCCGCCCCGGAGAAGTGTAGACCTTTCACCCCGGCGCTGTGAACGCTGCAGCGCCCTCCCCGCCGGCGGCAGGCGGATTCCGTCGGCCGGCCGGCGGACCCCGGAGCCGGGTAGACCATGTCTCCTTCTTCTGCAACGGAGAAGGGTGGACCTGTTCACCCCGGCGCTGCGGGCCGCTGCAACGCCTCCCGACAGCGGCAGGCTGATGCCGCCGGACGGGCAGCCGGCCCGGAGCCGGGTCGACCTGGTCTCCAGCGGCCCCCAAAAAAAGGGTAGACCTGTTCACCCTGCGCCGCTGGCCGCTGCGGCACCCTCCTCCCCTCCGTAGGCGGAAGCTGCCGGCCGGCCCCGGAGCCGGGTAGACCTGGTCTGCGGCGGCCGCCCCAGAGAAGGGTAGACCTGCTCACCACCGCGCCGCGGGCCGCTACAGCCGCCTCCCCTTTCCGGCGGAAAGCGGACTTCGCCAGCCGGCCGGCCGGCCCGGAGCCAGGTGCACCTGGTCTCCGGCGCCCGCCACAAAGAAAGGTAGACCTGTTCACCCCGGCGCCACAAGCCGCTCCAGCGCCCTCCCCTTCCGGCAGAAGGCGGATGCCGCCAGTCGCCCGGCCGGCCCCGGAGCCGGGTAGACCTGGTCTCTGGTGGTCGCCCGGGAGAAGGGTAGACCTGCTTCACCCCGGAGCCGCGGGCCGATGCAGCGCCCTCCTTCCCGGCAAAAGGCAGATCCCGCCGGCTGGCCGGCCCCGGAGCCGGGTAGACCTGGTCTCTGGCGGCCGCCACAAAGAAATGTAGGCCTATTCACCCCGGCGCCGCGGGTCGCGGCAGCGCCCTCCCTGCTGGCAACAGGCGGATGTAGCCGACTGGACTGCCGGCCGCGGAGCCGGGTAAACCTGGTCTCCGGCGGCCGCCCGGTGAAGGGTAGACTTGTTCACACCGGCGACACTAGCCGCTGCAGCGCCCTCGCCGGCAGCGGCGGGTGGATCCCGCCGGCCTGCCAAACCCGGAGCCGGGTAGACCTGGTCTCCGGCAGCTGCCAAAAAGAAAGGTAGGCCTGTTCACCCCGGCGCCACGGGACGCTGCAGCGCCCTCCCGGCCGGCAGTAGGTGGATGCCGCCGGCCGGCCGGCCGGCCCAGAGCCGGGTTGACCTCGTCTCAGGCTGCTGCCACAAGGGAAGTTTGACCTGTTCACCCCGGCGCTGCGGGCCGCTGCAGCGCACACTCCGCCGGCAGCAGGCCGATGTCGCCGGCCGGGCGGCCAGCCCCGGAGTCGGGTAGACCAGATCTCCGGCGACCGCAACCGAGAAGATTAGACCCGTTCACCCCGGCGCTGCGGGCCACTGCAGCGCCCTCCACGCCGGCGGCAGGCGGATGCCGCTAGACGGGCGGCCGGCCCCGGAGCCGGTTAGACATGTTCTCCAGCGGCCGCTTCGGAGAAAGGTACACCTGTTCACCACCGCACCGCAGGCCGCTGGAACGCCCTCCCCTTCCGCCTGAAGGTGGATTCCGCCGGCCGGCCGGCCGGCTCCGGAGCTGGGAAGACCTGCTCTCCGGCGGCAGCTACAAAGATGGGTAGACCTGTTCACCCCAGCGACAGGGGCCGCTGCAGTGCCCTCCCCTCCGGCCGCAGGTGGATGCTGCTGGCCGGCCAGCCGTCCCCAGAGCCTGGGAGACCTGGTCTCCGGCGGCCGACTCGGAGAATGGTAGATCTGTTCACTTCGGCGCCGTGGGCCGCTGCAGCGCCCTTCCCGCCAGCAACAGGCGGATGCCGCCTGCCGGCCGGCCAGCCCCAAAGCCAGGTAGACCTGGATAAGGATAGACCTGTTCACGCCAGAGCCACAGGCCGCTGCAGGGCCCTCCCCTCCCACAGCAGGCGGATTCGGCCGGCCGGCCTGCCGGCCCCGGAGCTGGGTATACCTGGTCTCCGGCGACCGCTCCAGAGAAGGGTAGACCTGTTCACTCCAGAGTCACGCGTTGCTGCAGCGCCCTCGCCGGTGGCGGAAGGTGGATCTCGCCGGCCGGCCGGCCCCGGAGCCAGTAGACCTGGTCTCCGGCGGCCGCCCCAGAAAAGGGTAGACCTGTTTCCAACCGCCCTGCGGCCCTCAGCAGCGCCCTCCCCTTCCGGCGGTAGGCGGATGTTGCCGGCCTGCCGGCCGGCCCCACACCCAAGTAGACATGGTCTCCGGTGGCCGCCCCAGAGAAGGGTAGAGCTGTTCACCCAGCGCCGCGGGCCGCTGCAGCGCCCTCGCCGGCAGCGAAAGGTTGATCCGCCGGCCGGCGGCCCCGGAGCCAGGTAGACCTGGTCTCCGGCGGCCGCCCAGAAAAGGGGTAGACCTGTTTCCAACCGCCCTGCGGCCCTCAGCAGCGCCCTCCCTTCCGGCGGTAGGCGGATGTTGCCGGCCTGCCGGCCGGCCCCACACCCAAGTAGACATGGTCTCCGGTGGCCGCCCCAGAGAAGGGTAGAGCTGTTCACCCAGCGCCGCGGGCCGCTGCAGCGCCCTCGCCGGCAGCGAAAGGTTGATCCCGCCGGCCGGCCGGCCCCGGATCCGGGTAGACCTGGTCTCTGGCCGCCGCCCCAGAGAAGGGTAGACCTGTTCACCCCGGAGCCGCCGGCTGCTGCAGCGCCCTCTTCTTCAGGCAGAAGGCGGATTCCCCAGGCCGGCCAGCCGGCCCCGGAGCCGGTTAGACCTGGTCTCCAGTGGCCGCCCCAAAGAAGGGTAGACCTGTTCACCCCGGGGCCGCGGGCCTCTGCAGTGACCTCCCCGCCGGCGGCAGGCGGATTCTGCCGGCAGGCCGGCCGGACCCGGACGCAGGTACACCTGTTTTCCGGCAGCCGCCGCGGAGAAGGGTAGACCTGTTCAACACGGAGCTCTGTGACCCTGCAGCGCCCTCCCCTTCAACGTTTGGCGGATGTCGCCGGCCGGCCGGCCGGCTCCGGAGCCGGGTAGACCTGGTCTCCGGCGGCCGCCCCGGAGAAGGGTAGACCTGTTCACCCCGGCACCGTGGGCCGCTGAATCGCCCTCCTCCCAGGCGGCAGGCGGATGCCGCAGGCTGGCGGGCCGGACCCGGAGGCGGGTAGATTTGGTCTCAGGCGGCCGCCCCGGAGAAGGGTTCACCTGTTTGCCTTGGAGCCGCAGGCCGCTGAAGCGCCCTCGCCGTCGGCGGCAGGTGGATCCCGCTGGCTGGCCGGCCACGGACCCGTGTAGACCTGGTCTCCGGCGGCCGCCCCGGAGAAGGGTAGACCTGTTCACCCCGGCACCGTGGGCCGCTGAATCGCCCTCCTCCCAGGCGGCAGGCGGATGCCGCAGGCTGGCCGGCCGGACCCGGAGGCGGGTAGATTTGGTCTCAGGCGGCCGCCCCGGAGAAGGGTTCACCTGTTTGCCTTGGAGCCGCAGGCCGCTGAAGCGCCCTCGCCGCCAGCGGCAGGTGGATCCCGCTGGCTGGCCGGCCACGGACCCGTGTAGACCTGGTCTCCGGCGGCCGCCCCGGAGAATGGAAGACCTGTTCACCACCGTGCCCTGGGCCGCTGCAGCGCCCTCCCCTTCAGCGGAAGCGAAATGCCGCTGGCCGAACGGCCCGCCCCGGAGCCGGGTAGACCTGCTTTCCGGCGGCCGACCCAGAGAAGGGTAGACCTGTTTCCCCGGGTGCTGCGGTCCGCTGCAGCGCCCTCCTCTCCGGCGTCAGGCGGATGCCGCCGGAGGACAGACCGTCTTCGGAGCCGGGAAGACCTGGTCGCCTGCGGCCGCCCCGGAGAACAGGAGACCTGTTCACATTGGCACCGCAGGCCGCAACAGCGCCCTCCCCGCCGGCAGCAGGCAAATGCCACAGGCCGGCCAGCTGGCCCCGAACCCAGGCAGACCTGGTCTCCAGCTGCCGCCCCGGAGAAGGAAAGACATGTTCACCCGGGTGCCGCGGGCCGCTGCAGCGCCCTCCCCGCCGGCGGCAGGCGGATGCCGCCGGCTCGCCGATCGGCCCTGGAGCTGGGGAGAACTGGTCTTAGGCGGCCGCCCCAGAGAAGGGTAGACCTGTTCACCCCCGCACCACGGGACGCTGCCGCGCCCTCCTCTCCGGCGGTAGGCGGATGCCGCCGGATGACCGGCCGGCCCCACAGCCAGGTAGACCTGGTCTCCTGCGGCCTCCCCGGAGAACAATAGACCTGTTCACCACAGCGCTCCTGTTCCCTGATGGCAGCAGGCGGAATCCGCCTTCCGGCCTGATGGCGTCGGAGCCGGGTAGACCTGGTCTCCGGCGGCCGACCCCGAGAACGGTATACCTGTTCACCCCGGCGCTCCGGGCCGCTGCAGCGCCCTGCCTACCGGCAACAGGCGGATGCCGCCGGCCGGGCGGCTGGCCCCTAAGCCAGATAGACTTTGTCTCTGCGGCCGCCCCGGAGAAGGGTAGACCTGCTCACTTTGGAGCCGCGGGTTGCCGCAGCGCCCTCGCCTGCGGCGGCTTGTGGATCCCGCAGGCCGGCCAGCCCCAGAAGCGAGTTGACCTTTTCTCCGGCGGCCGCTACAAAGAAGGGTAGACCTGTTCACCCCGGCGCCACGGGCCGCTGCAGTGCCCTCCCCACCGGCAGCAGGCGGATTGTGCCGTCCGGCCAGCAGGCCATGGTGCCAGGTAGACCTGGTCTCCTGCAGCCATCCTGGAGAAGGGTAGATCTGTTCATCACGGAGCTGCGGGCCGCTGCAGCGCCCTCCCCGCCGGTGGCAGGCAGATTCCGATGGCCGGCCGGCCGGCCCCGGAGCTGGGTAGACCTGGTTACTGGCAGCCGATCGGAGAAGGGTAGACCTGTTCACGACCGCTCCGCAGGCCGCTGCAGCGCCCTCGCCTTCCGGCGGAAGGCGGATTTCACCGGCCGCCCGGCCTGCCCCGGAGCCTAGTAGACCTGGTCTCTGGCGGCCGCCACAAAGAAGGGTAGACCTGTTCACCCCAGCGCCACTGGCCGCTGCAGCGCCCTCCCCGCCAGCAGTGGGCGGATGCCGCCGGTCGGCTGGCCGGCCCAGGAGCCGGGTAAACCTGGTCTTTGTCGGCCGACCCGGAGAAGGGTAGACCTCTTCACCGAGTGCCGCGGGCCGCTGCAGCTCCCTCCCCTCCGGCGGCAGGCTGATTCTGCGGCATGTGGATCCCGCGAGCCGGCCGACCTCGGAGCCGGGTAGACCTGGTCTCCAGCTGCCGCCACATAGAAGAATAGACGTGTTCAACCCTGCGCCGCGGAACGCTGCAGCGCCCTCCTCGCCGACGGCAGGCAGATCTTGTTGGCCGGCCGGCCGGCCTCAGAGCCGGGTAGACCTGGACTTTGGAGGCCGCCCCGGAGAAGGGTAGACCTGTTAACCACTGCGCCGCAGGTCGTTGCGGCTCCCTCCCCGCTGGCGGCAGAGAAACCCTGCCGTCTAGCCCGCCGTCCCCGGACCCGGGTAGACCTGGTCACCGGTGCCTGCCCGGAGAAAGGTAGAACTGTTCGCCCCAGCACTGCGGGCCGCAGCAGCGACCTTCCCGCCGACAGCAGGGAGACCCCGCCGGCCGGCCGGCCGGCTCCGGAGCCGGGAAGACCTGGTCTCCAGCGGCCGCCCCGAGGAAGGGTAGACCTGTTCACCCTGGCTTCGTGGGTCGCGGCAGAACCCTTCCCTTCCGGCGGCACGTAAATCCCGCCAGCCAGCTGGCCGTCCTCAGAGCAGGGTAGACCTGGTCTCTGGCATCCGCCACAGAGAAAGGTAGACCTGTTCACACCGGCGCCACAGGCCCCTGCAGCGACCTCTCTGCCGATGGCAGGCAGACCCTGCCGGCCGGCCGGTTCGTCCCTGAGCTGGGTAGACTTGGTCTCCGGCGGCCACCCTGGAGTAGGGTAGACCTGTTCAAAACTGTTGCGCTACAACATCCTTCCTGCCAGCGGCAGGAAGATCCCGCCAACCGGCCCGCTGGCCCCGGATCCGGGTAGACCTGGTCTCCGGTGTTTGCCTCGGAGTATGGTAGACCTTATACCCCAGCGCCGCAGGCCGCTGCGGCGCTCTCCACGCCGGCGGCAGGCGGATCCCGCCAGCTGGCCCGCCAGTCCCGGAGCCAGACAGACCTGGTCTCTGGCGGCAGCAGGGTAGGAGGGTAGACCTGTACACTCCGGCTAGCGGGCCGCTGCGGCGCCCTCCTCGCTTGCGGCAGGCGGATCCTGGCAGCCGGCCTGCCGGCCCCGGATCCGGGTAGACATGGTCTCCGGCGGCCGTCCTGGAGAAGGGTAGACCTGTTCACCCCGGCGATGTAGGCAGCTGCAGCGCCATCCCCTTTTGGGGGCAGACAGGTGCCGCCGGCCGGCTGGCCGGCCACGAAATCGGAAAGACCTAGACTCCGGCGGCCTCCCCGGAGAAGGATAGACCTCTTCATCTCGATGCAGCTGGCAGCTTCAACGCCCTCCCTTTCCGACAGCAGGCAGATCCCGCCCGCCGACTTGCCGGCCCCTAAGCCAGGTTGACCTGGTCTCCAGCGGGCGCTCTGGAGAAGGGTAGACCCGTTCACCCCAGAGCTGCGGGCCGCTGCAGCACCCTCCCCGTCCGGCAGAAGGCGGACCTCGCTGGAAAGCCTGAGGGTCCCAGAGCTGGGTAGACCTGGTCTCCAGCGGCCGCCCCGGAGAAGGGAACACCTGTTCACCCCAGTGCCGCGGGCCCTTGCAGCGACATCCCCGCCGGCAGCAGGCGGACCCGGCTGAATGGCCCCGGAGCTGGGTAGACCTGGTCTCTGGCGGCCGCCCCAGAGAAGGGTAGACCTGTTCACCCTGGCGCCGCGGGCCGCTGCAGCTCCATCCTCGCCGGCGGCAGACAAACCCTTCCGTCCGGCCCACCGCCCCTGGACCCGGGTAGACCTGGTCTCCGGTGCCTGCCCGGAGAAGGGTAGAACTATTCACCCCAGCGCCGCGGGCCGCAGCAGCGACCTCCCCACCGGCAGCAGGCGGACTTCGTCGGCTGGCCGGACGGCCCCGGAGCTGGGTAGACCTGGTCTCCGGCGGCTGCCCCGTAAAAGGGTAGACCTGTTCACCCCGGCGCCGTGGGTCACGGCAGCACCCGCCTTTTCCGGCAGCACGCAAATCCCGCCGGCCAGCCGGCCAACTTCAGAGCAGGGTAGACCTGGTCTTCAGCCTCCGCCCCTGAGAAGGGTAGACCTGTTCGCACCGGCGCCACGGGCCGCTGCACCAACCTATATGCCGACGGCAGGCAGACCTCTCCGGTTCGTCACTGAGCCGGGTAGACTTGGTCTCCGGCGGCCACCCCGGAGTAGGGTAGACCTTTTCAACACGGCGCTGCAAGCCACTGCAGCACTCTCCCAGCCAGCGGCAGGAAGATCCTGCCAACCGGCCTGCCGGCACTGGAACCGGGTAGACCTGGTCTCCGGCAGCCGCCCTGAAGAAGGGTAGACCTGATGACCCCTGCGCCATGGGTCGCTGCAGCGCCTTCCCTGTCTGGCGGCTGGCGGATTCCGCCGGCCTGATGGCTGGCTCCGCATCCAGGTAGACCTGAATTCTGACGGCCGCCCCCGAGAAGCGTAGACCTGTTCACCCCGGCGCCGCGGGCTGCTGCAGCACCCTCACCACTGGTGGCAGGGGGACCCCGCCAACCCTCCAAGTGGCTCCGAATATCAGTAGACCTGGTCTCCAGTGTCCGTCTCGGAGTATGGTAGACCTTTTCCCCCCAGCGCCGCGGGCTGCTGCAGCGCTCTCCTTGCCCGTTGCACGCGGACGCTGCTGGCCGGCCCTCCGACCCTGGAGCCGGGTAGCCCTGGTCTCCGGCAGCCGTCACGGAGAAGGGTAGAGCTGTTCACCCCGGCGCCGTGGGCCGCTGCAGCGCCGTCCCCGCCGATAGCAGGCGGAGTCCGCCGGCCAGCCGGCCCGTCCCAGGGACATGAAGACCGGGTCTACGGCGTCCGCCACAGAGAAATGTAGACCTGTTCACCCCGGCGTCGCGGGCCGCTGCAGCGCCCACCCCTACCGGCAGCAGGCAAATCCTGCTGCCCTGCCCGCCGGCCCCGGAGCCGGGTAGACCTGGTTTTTGGCGGCTGGCCCGGATAAGGGTAGATCTGTTCACCCCGGCGCTGTGGGCCGCTGCAGAGGCCTCCCCGGCGGCAGCAGGCGGACTCTGTCGGCCGGCCGGCCGGCCCTGGAACTGAGTAGACCTGGTCTCCGGCATTTGCCCCGGAGAAGGGTAGACCTGTTCACCCCGGCCCCGCGGGCCACTGCAGCGCACCCCGGAAGGCGGCAGATGGATCCTGCCAGGCGCCTGCCAACCCCAGAGCCAGGTAGACGTAGTCTCCGGCGGCCGCCCCCGAGAAGCGTAGTTCTGTTCACCCCGGCGCTGCAGGCTGCTGCAGCGCCCTCCTCTCCGGTGATAGGCGGATTCCGCCGGCAGGCCGGCCGGCCCAGGAGCCGGGTTGACCTGGTCTCCGGAGGCCGCCCCGGAGAATGGTAGAGCTGTTCACCCTAGTTCCGCGGGCCGCTGCAGCGCCCTCCCCTTCCAGGGGCAGGCGGATCCCACCAACCGGCCGGCCCGCCAAACCCGGAGCTGGGTAGACCTGGTCTCCGGCTGCGGCCCCAAAGAAGGGTAAACCTTTTCACCCAGGCGCTGCTGGACGCTGCAGCGCCCTGCTCCTCAAGCGGCAGTCTTATCCTGCCGACCGGACGGCCGGCCCGGCAGCCGGGTAGACCTGGTCTCAGGCGGCCGCCTCGGCGAAGGGTAGACCTTTTCACCCCGGCGCCGCGGGCCGCTGCAGCGCACTCCCCGCCTGCGGCACGCGAACCTCGGCGGCTGGGCGGCAGGCCCCGGAGCCTAGACGGCATGGTCTCCTGTGGCCGCCCCGGAGAAGGGTACCTGTTCTCCCCACCTGTGGGCCGCTTCAGCACCCTCCCCTTCTGGCTGCAGTCGTATCCCACCGGCCGGCCGGCCGGCCCCTAAGCCGGTTTAACTTGGTTTCCGGCCGCCGCCCTGGAGAAGGGTAGACCTTTTCACCCCGGCACTGCGGGCAACTGCCGCGCCCTCCCATTCCGGCAGCAGGCGGATCCCGCCGACCGGCCGGCCTCAGAGCCAGGTAGACCTGGTCCCCGGCAGCCGCCCCAGAAAAGGGAAGACCTATTCACTCCGGCGCCGCGGGCCGCTGCAGTGACCTCCCCGCCGGCGGCAGGCTGACCTCGCAGACCGACCGTCTGGCCCCGGACCCCGGTAGACCTAGTCTCCAGCGGCCTACCCGGAGAAGGGTAGACCTGTCCACCCCGGCACCGTGGGCCGCTGCAGCACCCGCCCCGCTGGCAGCAGGCGGACACCATTGGCCGGACCACCAGCCCTGGAGCCGGGTAGACCTTCTCTCCAGCGACCGCTCTGGAGAAGAGTAAACTTGTTCACCCCGGTGCCACGAGGCCGCTGCAGCGCCCTCCCCTTCTGGTGGTACTCGAATGCTGCCGTCCGGCTGGCCCCGGAGCCAGGTCGACCTGGTCTCTGGCGGCCGCCTCGGAGAAGGGTAGACCTGTTTACCCAGGCGCCGTGGGACGCTGCATCGCCCTCCCCGCCGGCAGCAGGTAGACCGTGCTGGCTGACCCGCCGGCATTGGAGCAGGGTAAACCAGGTCTCTGACGGCCGCTCCGGAGAAGGGTAGACCCGTTCACCCCGGCGCCGTGGGTCGCTGCAGCGCCCTCCCCTTCCGACGCCAGGCGGATCCCGCCGGCTGGCCAACTGGCCTCGTAGCCGGGAACACCTGGTCTCCGGTGGCCGCCCCAGAGAAGGGTAGACCTGTTCACGCTAGCACTGCAGGTCGCTGCAGCGCCTTCCCTGCCGGCAACAGCCAGTCCCACCACCCAGCCGGCCAACCCTGGAGCCGTTTAGATCTGGTTTTTGGCGGCCGCCCTGGAGAAGGGTAGACCTGTTCACCCCGGCACCGCGGCCCGCTGCAGCGCCCTTCCCTTGTGGCGGCAGGTGGATCCCGCTGGCTGAACGGCAGGCCCCAGAGCCGGGTCGACTTGATCTCCGGAGTCCGCCACGGAGAAAGGTTGACCTGTTCTACCCGGCGCCTCGGGCCGCTTCAGCACACTCCCCTACCGGCTGCACGCGGATCCTGCCAGCTGGGTGGCCGGCCTCGGAGTTGGGTAGAACTGGTCTCTGGCTGCCGCCCCGAAGAAGGGTAGACTTCTTCACCCTGGCGCCGCGAGCCCCTGCAACGCCCTTCCCGCCGCTGGCAGGCACAACCCGCCGTCCGACCGGCCGTCCCCGTAGCTGGGTAGACCTGGTCTCCGGTGTCCCCCCGGAGAAGGGTAAACCTGAAAACCCCGGCGCCGCGGGACTCCGCAGCGCCCTCCCCTTCCAGCGGCAGGCACACCCCACTTACCGGCCAAACGACCCAGGAGCTGGGGAGACCTGGCCTCTGGCGGTCGTCCCGGAAAAGGGTAGACCTGTTCACTCTGGCGTTGCGGGCCGCTGCAGCGACCTTCCCACTGACGACAGGGGGATCCCGTCGCCCGCCCGGCCTCAAAGCCGGGTAGACCTGGTCTCTAGCGGCCTCCCCGGAGAAGAGTAGACTTGTTCACCAAGACGCTGCGGGCCGCTGCAGCGCCCTCTTTGCACGCGGCAGACTGTCCTCGCCGGCCGGCCCGCTGGCATTGAAGCTGGGTAGACCTGGTCTCCGGCGGCCGCCCCGGAGAATGGTAGACATGTTCACCCCGGAGCCGCGGGCCGCTGCAGCGCCCTCTTGGGCGGCGGCAGGTGGTCCCCGCCAGCCGGCCGGCCCCGGAGCCGTGTAGACCTGGTCTCCGGCGGCTGCCACAAAGAAAGGTAGGCCTGTTCACCCCGGCGCCACGAGCCGCTGCAGAGCTTTCCCCGCCGGCGACCGGCAGATGCCGCCGGCCGGCCGGCCAGCCCCGGAGCCGGGTAGACCTGGTCTCCGGCGGCCGCAAAAAAGAAAGGTAGACCTGTTCACCCAGCGCCGCGGGCCGCTGCAGCCCCCTCCCCGCCGGCAACAGGCAGATGCCGCTGGACGGTCGGCCGGCCCCAGAGCCGGGTAGACGTTGTCTCCTGCGGCCGCCCCGGAGAATGGTAGACCTGTTCACCCCGCTGCCGTGGGCCGCTGCAGCGCCCTCCCCGCCGGTGGCAGGTATATTCCGCCGGCCGGCAGGCCGGACCCGGAGACGGGTAGACCTGATATCCAGCGGCCGCCCCGGAGAAGGGTAGACCGGTTCACCACGACGCCGCGGGCCGCAGCAGCGCCCTCCTTGCCGGCGGCAGGCAGATGTCGCCGGCTGACCGGCTGGCCCCAGAGCTGTATAGACCCGGTCTCCGGCGGCCACCTCGGTACAGGGTAGACCTGGTCTCCGGCGGCTACCCAGGAGAAGGGTAGACCTGCTCACCCCGGCGCCACGGGCTGCTGCAGCGCCCTACACTCTGGCGTCCGGCGGATGCCGCCGGCCGGCCGGCCGGCCCCGGAGCCGGGTAGACCTGGTCTTGGGTGGCTTACCTGGAGAAGGGTAGACCTGTTCACCCCGGCCCCGCGGGCAACTCCAGAAACCTCTCCGCTGCCGGCAGGCGTATGCAGCCGGCCGGCCAGCCAGCTCTAGAGCCGGATAGAGGTGGCCTCCGGCGGCCGACCCGGAGAAGGGTAGACCTGTTCACACCTACGCCGCGGGCCGTTGTAGCGCCCTCCTTGCTGGCGGGAGGAGGATGCCGCGGGCCGGCCAGCCGGCCTCGGAACTGGGTAGACCTGGTCTCCGGCGGCCACCCCGGAGACGGGTAGACCTGTTCATCCCGGCACCGCGGGACGCTTTAGCGTCCTCTTCTCCGGGGGCAGGCGGATGCTGGCGGCCGGCCAGCCGGCCCCGGAGCCAGGTAGACCTAGTCTCTGGCGGCCGCCCCAGAGAAGCGTAGAACTGTTCACCCCGGCGCCACGGGCTGCTGCAGCGGCCTCCTCTCCGGCGGTAGTCGGATCCCGCCGGCCGCCCGGCCGGCCCCTGAGCCGGGTAGACCTGGTCTCCGGCGGCCGCCCCAGAGAAGGGTAGACCTGTTCACTTTGGCGTTGCGGGCCCTGCAGCGCCCTCTTCTCCGGCGGAAGGCGGATGCCGCCGACCGGCCAGCCGGCCCTGGAGCCAGGTAGACCTGGTCTCCGGCAGCCGCCCTGGTGTAGGGTAGACCGGTTCACCCCGGCGTCACGGGCCGCTGCTGCGCCCTCCCCGCCGGCGGTAGACGGATCCAACCGGCTAACCGGCCACGGACCGGGTAGACTTGATCTCCGGCGGACGCCCCGGAGAAGGGTAAACCTGTTCACCCCGGCGCCGCGGGCCGCTGCAGCGCCATCCCTGCCAGCAAAAGGCAGATTTCGCCGGACGAGTAGACCTGTTCTCTGGCGGCCGTCTTGGAAAAGGGTAGACCTGTTCACCGCGGCGACGCGGGCCACTGCTGCACCCTCCCCGCTGACGACAGGTGGATGCCGCCAGCTGGCCGGCCGGCCCCGGAGCCGGGTAGACTTGGTCTCCGGCGGACGCCCCGGAGAAGGGTAGACCTGTTCACCCCGGCGCCGCGGGCCGCTGCAGCGTCATCCCTGCCGGCAAGAAGCAGATTTCGCCGGCCGGCTGGCCGGCCCCAGAGCCGGATAGATATGGTCTCCGGCGGCCGCTCTGGAGAAGGGTAGACCTGTTCATCCAGCGCCGCGGGCCGCTGCAGCTCCCTCCCATCGTGCGGCAGGTGGATGCCGCCTGGCGGCCTGCCAGCCCCGTACCGGGGTAAACCTGGTCTCCGGCGGCCGCCCCGGTGAAGGGTAGACCTGTTCAGCCCGGAGCTGCGGGCCTCTGCATCGCCCTTTTGGGCGGCGGCAAGTGGATCCTGCTGGCCGGCCGGCCCCGGAGCCAGGTGGACCTGGTCTCCGGCGGCCGCCAAAAGGAAAGGTAGGCCTGTTCACCCAGTCGCCACGAGCCGCTGCAGCTCCCTCCCCTCATGTGGCAGGCGGATGCCGCCGGCCGGCCTGCCGGACCCGGGGCCGGGTAAACCTGGTCTTCGGCTGCCAACCCGGAGACTGGTAGACCTGTTCACCCCGGAGCCACAGGCCGCTGAAGCGGTCGCCGGCGGCCGGGTTGATACCACCCAGGAGAGCTGGTAGAACAGTTCTGGCCGCCCCGAGCCACAGACCTGGTCACCCCGGCGCCGCGAGCGCTGCAGCGCCCTCACCGGCCGCGGCAGTTGAACCTCGGGGCCGGCAACCCCTGGAGCTTGGTAGACCTGGTCTCAGGCGGCCACCCCGGAGAAGGGTAGACATGTTCACCCAGGCCCCGCAGGCCGCTGCAGTACCCTCGCCGGCGGCGGCAGGTGGATCCCACCGGCCGACCGGCCACGGACCCGGGTAGACCTTGTCTCCAGCAGCCGCCCCGGAGAAGGGTAGACATGTTAACGCCGGCGCCGCGGGCTGCTGCAGCGCTTCCCTCTCTGGCGGCAGGTGGATTCCGCCGGCCGGCCGGCCGGCCCCGGAGCCAGGTAGACCTGGTCTCTGTCGGCCAACCCGGAGAAGGGTAGGCCTGTTCATTGCCACACCGCAGGCCGCTGCAGCGCCCTCCCCTTCCGGCGGAAGGCGGTATTCCCCAGGCCGGCCGGCCGGCCCCAGATCCTAATAGACTTGGTCTTCAGCGGCCGCCAGAAAAAAGGGTAGACCTGTTCACCCCAGCGCCGCAGGACGCTGTAACGCCCTCCTCTCCGGCGGCAGGTGGATGCCGCCAGCTGGCCGGCCGGCTCTGGAGCCAAGTAGACCTGGTCTCCTGCGGCCGCCCGGAGAAGGGTAGACCTGTTCACCCCGGCGCCGCGGGCTGTTGCAGCGCCCTCCTCTCCGGCAGGAGGCGGATGCAGCTGGCCGGCCGGCCGGCCTCGGAGCCAAGTAGACCGGGTCTCCGGCGGCCGCTTTGGAGAAGTGTAGACCTGTTCATCCCGGAGCCGAGGGCCACTGCAGCGCCCTCGCCGGCGGCGGCAGGTGGATCACGCCGGCCGGCCGGCCCCGGAGCCGGGTAGACCTGGTCTCCGGCTGCCACCACAACGAAGGGTAGACCTGTTCACCCCGGCGCAACGGGCCGCTGCAGCGCCCTCCCCGCTGGCGGCATGCGGAATCTGCCGGCCGGCAGGCCGTCTCCAAAGCCTGGTAGACCAGGTCTCTGGCGTCTACCCCTGAGAAGGGTAGACCTGTTCACCCCGGTGCCGCGGGCCGCAGCAGCGCCCTCCCCGCCTGCCGCAGGTGGATGCCACCGGCCGGCCGGCGGGCCCTCGGGCCGGGTAGACTTGGTCTCTCGGCCGTCCCGGAGAATGGAAGTCCTGCTCAACCCGGTGCCGCGGGCCGCTGCAGCACCCTACTCTCAGCGTTAGGCGGATGCCGCCGGCCGGCCGGCTGGCCCCAGAGCCCTGTAGACCTGGTCTTCGGCGGCTGACCCGGATAAGGGTAGACCTGTTCAACCCGGCGTTGCGGGCCGCTCCAGCAACCTCCCCACCAGCGGCAGGTTGATGCTGCAGGCTGGCCGGCCGGCCCCTAAGCCGGGTAGACCTGAACTCCGGCGGCCGCCCCGGAGAAGGGTAGACATGTTCACTTTGGCGCTGCAGGCCCTGCAGCACCCCCCTCTCTGGCGGAAGGCGGATGCCGCCGGCCGGCCAGCCGGCTCCGGAGCCGGGTAGACCTGGTCTCCGGCGGCCGCCCCAGAAAAGTGTAGACCTTGTCACCACCCCGCCGCGGGCCGCTCCAGAAGCCTCCCCGCCGGCCGCAGGCAGATACCGCCGTCCGGCCCCGGAGCCGGGTAGACCTGGTCTCCGGCGGCCGCCACGGAAAAGGGTAGACTTTTTCAGCACCCCGCTGCGGGCCTCTGCAGCGCACTCCCCTTCCGGCAGAAGGCGGATTCCGCCGCCCGGCCAGCCGGCCCCGGAGCCAGGTAGACCTGGACTCTGGCGAACCCCGCAAAGAAGGGTCGACGTCTTCACCCCGGCGCCGCGGGCCGCTGCAGCGCCCTACTCTCCGGCGTCAGGCGGATGCCGCCGGCTAGCCGGGCGGCCCCGGAGCCGGGTAGGTCTGGTCTTCGGCGGCCGCCACAAAGAAGGGTAGACCTATTCACCCCTGCGCCACGGGCCGCTCCAACACCCTCCCCACCGGCGGCAAGTGGATGCCGCCAGCCGGCCGGCCCCGGAACCGAATAGACCTGGTCTCCGGCGGCCGCCCCAGACAAGTGTAGACCTTGTCACCACCCAGGCGCCGCGGGCCGCTGCAGCGCCTTCCTTGCCGGCGGGTGGCGGATGCCGCCGGCCAGCTGGCTGGCCTCGGAACCGGGGGGAACTTGTCTTTGGCCGCCACCCCGGAGATGGGTAGACCTATTCATCCCAGCGCTGCGGGCTGCTTCAGCGTCTTCCTCTCCGGCGGAGGCGGATTCCGCCAGCCGACCGCCCGGGCCCGGAGCCAGGTAGACCTAGTATCCGGCGGCCGTCCCGGAGAATGGTAGACCTGTTCACCCCGGCGCCGCGGGCTGCTGCAGCGCCCTCTTTCTGTCGGACAACTCGGAGAAGGGTAGGCCTGTTCATTGTCACGCCGCAGGCCGCTGCAGCGCCGTCCACTTCTGGCGGAAGGCAGATTCAGCCGGCTGGCCAGCCGGCACCGGAGCCGGGTAGACCTGGTGTCCGGCAGCCGCCCGGAGAAGGGTAGACCTGTTCACACTGGTGCCGCGGGCCGCTGCAGCTCCCTCCCCTCATGCAACAAGCGGATGACGCCGGCCCGCCTGCCGGCCCCTTAGCCGGGTAGACCTGGTCTCCGGCGGCAGCCCAGGAGAAGGGTAGACCTGTTCACACTGGTGCCGCGGGCCGCTGCAGCTCCCTCCCTTCATGCAGCAAGCGGATGACGCCGGCCCGCCTGCCGGCCCCGGATCCGCGTAGACCTGGTCTCCGGCGGGGGCCCAGGAGAAGGGTAGACCTGTTCACTCTGGAGCCGCGGGTTGCTGCAGCGCCCTCCTCTCCGGCAGTAGGTGGATTCCCCCGGCAGGCCGCCGACCCAGGAGCTGGGTAAACCTGGTCTCCGGCCGCCGCCAGAAAAAAGGGTAGACCTATTCACCCTGGCGCCGCGGGGTGCTGCAGCGCCCTCCTCTTTGGCGGCAGGTGGATGCCGCCAGCTGGCCGGCCGGCCCCCAGAGCCAGGTAGACTTGGTCTCCGGCGTCTGCCCCGGAGAAGGGTAGAATTGTTAACCCCGGCGCCGCGGGCTGTTGCAGCGCCCTCCTCTCAGGCTGTAGTCGGATTCCGCCGGCCAGCCGGCCGGCCCTGCAGCCGCGTAGACCTGGTCTCCGGCGGCCGCCCCGGAGAAGGGTAGACATGTTCACTCTGGAGCGCAAGTTGCTGCAGCGCCCGCGCAGCCGGCGGCAGGTGGATCCCGCCGGCCGGCCGGCCCCGGAGCCGGGTAGACCTGGTCTCCGTCTGCCACCCCGGGGAAGGGTAGGCCTGTTCATTGCCGCTCCACAGGCAGCTGAAGCACCCTCCCCTTCCGGCGGAAGGCGATATTCCCCAGGCCGGCCGGCCGGCCCCAGATCTGGGTAGACTTTGACTCCAGCGGCCACCACAAAAAAGGGTAGACCTGCTCTCCCCGGCGCCGCGGGCCGCTGCGGCACCCTCCTCTCTGGCGGCAGGCAGATCCCGCTGGCTGGCCTGCCGGCCCCGGAGCCAGGTAGACCTGGTCTCCGGCGGCCGCCCCGGACAAGGGTAGATTTGTTCACCCCGGCGCCGCGGGCTGTTGCAGCGCCCTCCTCTCCGGTGGTAGGCGGATTCTGCCGCTTGGCCGGCCGGCCCCAGAGCCAGGTAGACGTAGTCTCCGGCGGCCGCCGCAGAGAAGCCTAGACCTGTTCACCCCGGCGCTGCAGGCTGCTGCAGCGCCCTCGTCTCCGGCGGTAGGCGGATTCCGCCTGCAGGCTGGCCGGCCCAGGAGCCGGGTTGACCTGGTCTCCGGCGGCCCCCCCAAAGAAAGCTAGACCTGTTCACCCCGGAGCCGCGGGCCGCTGCAGCTCCCTACCCTCATGCGGCAAGCGGATGCCGCCGGCCTGCCTGCCGGCCTCTTAGCCGGGTAGACCTGGTCTCCGGCGGCCGCCCCGGAGAAGGGTAGACCTTGTCTCTGGCGGCCGCACCAGAGAAGGGTAGACCCGTTCACCCTGGTGCCGCGGGCCACTGTAGCTTCCTCCCCTCATGCGGCAGGCGGATGCCGCCGGCCCGCCTGCCGGCCCCTTAGCCGAGTAGACCTGTTCTTTGGCGGCCCCCCCAGAAAAGGGTAGACCTGGTCTCCGGCGACCGCCCCAGAGAACGGTCGACCTGTTCACCCCGGCGCCGCGGGCCGCTGCAACACCCTCCTCGACTGCGGCAGGCGGATGCCGATGGCTGGCTGGCCGGCCTCGGAGCCAAGTAGACCTGGTCTTTGGCGGCCGCACCGGAGAAGGGTAGACCTGTTCACCCCGGCCCCGCGGGCCGCTGCAGTGCCCTCCATGCCGGCTGCAGGTGGTTCCCGCTGGTTGGTTGGCTGGCCCCGGAGCCGGGTAGACCTGGTCTCCGCTGGCCGCCCCGGAGAATGGAAGACCTGCTCACCCCAGCGCTGCGGGCCGCTGCAGCGCCCTACTCCCTGGCGTCAGGCGAATGCCGCCAGCCAGTTGGCCGGCCCCGGAGCCCCGTAGACCTGCTCTTCGGCAGCTGACTTTGAGAAGGGAAGACCTGTTCACCTCGGGCGGCCGGCCCCCGAGCCGGGTAGACCTGGTCTCCGGCGGCCGCCGCGGAAAAGGGTAGACTTTTTCAGCACCCCGCTGCGGGCCGCTGCAGCGCATTCCCCTTCCGGCGGAAGGCGTATTCCGCCTCTCGGCCGGCCGGCCCCGAAGCCAGGTAGACCTGGTCTCCGGCGGACCCCGCAAAAAGGGTAGATCTCTTCACCCCAGCGCCGCCTGCCACTGCAGCGCCCTACTCTCCAGCGTCAGGTGGATGCCGCCGGCTGGCCGGCCCCGGAGCCAGGTAGACCTGATCCCTGGCGGCTGACCCAGAGAAGGATAAACCTGTTCATCCTGGCGCCGCGGGCTGTTGCAGCGCCCTCCTTTCCGGCGGGAGGCGGATGCCTGTGGCCGGCCGTTCGGCCTCGTAGCCAAGTAGACCAGGTCTCTGGCGGACGCTTCGGAGAAGTGTAGACCTGTTCATCCCAGAGCCGCAGGCCGCTGTAGCGCCTTCGCCGGCGGCGGCAGGTGGATCCCGCCGGCCGGCCGGCCCCGAAGCCAGGTAGACCTGGTCTTCGGCGGCCGTCCCTGAGAAGGGTAGACCTGTTCACCCCGGAGCTGCGGGCCGCTACAGCACCCTCGCCGGCGGCAGCAGGTGGATCCCACCAGCCGACCGGCCACGGACCCGGGTAGACCTGGTCTCCGGCGGCTGCCTCGGTACCGGGTAGACCTGGTTTTCGGCGGCTATCCCGGAGAAGGGTAGACCTGTTCACACGGGCACCGCAGGCCGCTGCAGCACCCTCCTCGCCAGCGGGAGGCAGATGCCGATGGCCGGCCAGCCGGCCTCGGAGCCAAGTAGACCAGGTCTCGAGCGGCCGCCCCGGAGAAGGGTAGACCTCTTAACCCCGGCGTTGCAGGCCGCAGCAGCGCCCTCTCCGCCGGCTGCAGATGGATGCCACCGGCCGGCCGGCCAGCCCTCGAGCCGGGTAGACCTGGTCTCTGTCGGCCGCCACGGAGAATGGAAGCCCTGCTCAACCCGGTGCCGCGGGCCGCTCCACCAACTTCCCAACCGGCGGCAGGATGATGCTGCCGGCCGGCCGGTTTGCCCCGGAGCTGTTTAGACCTGGTCTCCGGCGGCCGAGCAGGAGAAGGGTAGACCTGTTCACTTTGGCGCTGCGGGCCCTGCAGCGCCCTCCTCTCCGGCGGAAGGCAGATGCCGCCGGTCGGCCTGCCAGCCCGGGAGCCGGGTAGACCTGGTCTCCGGCGGCCGCCCCGGAGATGGGTAGACCTGTTCACCCCTGCGCCGCGGGCCGCTGCAAGGCCCTCCCCGCCGGCGGCAGGCATATGCCTCCGGCCGGCCGGCCCCGGGGACGGGTAGACCAGGTCTCCAGCGACAGCAACAGAGAAGGCTAGACCTGTTCACCTCGGCGCCGCAGGCCGTTGCAGCGCCCTACTCTCCGGCGTCAGGTGGATTCCGCTGAGGTGCCGGCCAGCCCCAGAGCTGTTTAGACCTGGTCTCCGGCGGCCCCCAGAAAAAACGGTAGACCTGCTCACCCCGGCGCCGCGGGCCGCTGCAGCGCCATCCCCTTCCAGCGGAAAGCGGATTCTGCTGGCCGGCCGACCATCCCCGGAGCCGGGTAGACCTGGTCTCCGGCGGCCGCCCGGAGATGGGTAGACCTGTTCACCCCTGCGCCGCGGGCCGCTGCAGGGCCCTCCCCGCCGGCGGCAGGCATATGCCTCCGGCCGGCCGGCCCCGGGACGGGTAGACAAGGTCTCCAGCGACAGCAACAGAGAAGGCTAGACCTGTTCACCTCGGCGCCGCAGGCCGTTGCAGCGCCCTACTCTCCGGCGTCAGGCGGATTCCGCTGAGGTGCCGGCCGGCCCCAGAGCTGTTTAGACCTGGTCTCCGGCGGCCGCCAGAAAAAACGGTAGACCTGCTCACCCCGGCGCCGCGGGCCGCTGCAGCGCCATCCCCTTCCAGCGGAAAGCGGATTCTGCTGGCCGGCCGACCATCCCCGGAGCCGGGTAGACCTGGTCTCCGGCGGCCGCCCCCGAGAAGAGTAGACCTGTTCACACCGGCACCGCAGGCCGCTGCAGGTCCCTCCCCTCATGAGGCAGGCGGATGCCGCCGGCCGGCCTGCTGGCCCCGGGGGCGGGTAGACCTGGTCTCCGGCAGGCCGCCCCGGAGAAGGGTAGACATGGTCTCCAGAAGCCGCCCTGGAGAAGGGTAGACCGGTTCACCCGGGCAGCTGCAACGCCCTCCTCGCTTGCGGCAGGCGGATGCCGCTGGCCGGCCGGCCGGCCTCGGAGCTAAGTAGACCGGGTCCCCAGCGGCCGCACTGGAGAAGGGTAGACCTGTTCACCACAGCGACGCGGGCCGCTGCAGCGTCCTTCCTGCCGGCAAAAGGTGGATGCCGCCGGCGGACGGGCCGGCCCCGGAGCCGGGTAGACATTGTCTCCTGCGGCCACCCCGGAGAATGGTAGACCTGTTCACCCCGGCGCCGTGGGTCACGGCAGCACCCTCCCCTTCCGGCGCAAGGCGGATTCCGCCGGCCGGCCAGCCCGCCCTGAAGACGGGTAGACCTGAATTCCGGCGGCCGCCCCGGTAAAGGGTAGAACTGTTCACCCCGGCGCCACGGGCTGCTGCAGCGCCCTCTCCACCGCAGTCATGCGGATGCCGCAGGCTGGCCAGCCGGCCCCGGAGCCGGGTAGACCTGTTCTCCGGCGGCTGCCCCGGAGAAGGGTACACCTGTTAACCCCGGCGCCACGGGACGCTGCATCATCCCCCCTGCCGTCGGCAGATGGATGACACCAGCCAGCCGGCCGACCCAGGAGCCGTTTAGACCTCGTCTCCGGCGGCCGCCCCGGAGAAGGGTAGACCTGTTCACCGCGGCGACACGGGCTGCTGCAGCGCCTTCCTCTCCGTCGGTAGGCGGATGGATCCCACCGGCCGGCCGGCCACGGAGCCGGGAAGACCTGGTCTCCAGCGGCCGCCCTGGAGAAGGGAAGACCTGTTCACCCTGGCTCCGCGGGCCGCAGCACGGCACGTGGATGCTGCCAGCCGGACGGCCGTCTGCAAAGCCAGGTAGACCTGGTCTCCGGTGGCTACCCCTGAGAAGGGTAGACCTGTTCACCCAGCGCCGCGGGCCGCTGCAGCCCCCTCCCCTCATGCGGCAGATGGATCCCACCGGCCGGCCGGCCCAGGAGCCGGGTAGACCTGGTCTCCGGCGGCCGACCGGAGAATGGTAGACGTGTTCACCCTAGCGCCGCGGGCCGCTGCAGCTCCCTCCCCTCATGCGACAGGCGGATGCCGCGGGCCGGCCTGCCGGCCCCGAGCCGGGTAGACCTGGTCTCCGGAAGCCGCCCCGGAGAAGGTTAGACCTGGTCTCCGGCGGCAGCCCCGGAGAACGGTAGACCGGTTCACCCCGGAGACGCGGGCCGCTGCAGCGCGCTCCACGCCGGCGGCAGGCGGATGCAGTCGGCCGGCCAGCCGACCTCGGAACCGGGTAGACCTGGTCTCCGGCGTCTGCCCCAGAGAACGGTAGACCTGTTGACTACCGCGCCGCGGTCCGCTGCAGCGCACTCCCCTTCAGGCGGAAGGCAAATTCAGCTGGCCGGCCGGCCGGATCCGTAGCCAGGTAGACCTGGTCTCCGGTGGCCGCTACAAAGAAGGGTAGACCTGTTCACTTTGGCGCTGTGGGCCCTGCAGCGCCCTCCTCTCCGGCGGAAGGCGGATGCCGCCGGCCGGCCAGCCGGTCCTGGAGCCGGAAAGACCTGGTCTCCAGGGGCTTCCCCGGAGAAGGGTACACCTGTTAACCCCGGGGCCACGGGCCGCTGCATCGCCCTCCCCGCCGTTGGCAAGTGAATGACGCCGGCCGGTAGGCCGTCCCCAGAGCTGGGTAGACCTGGTGTCCGGCGGCCGCTGGGAGGAGGGTAGACCTGTTCGCCCTGGCGCCACGGGGCGCTGCAGCTCCCTCCCCTCATGAAGCAGGCGGATGCTGCCGGCCGGCCTGCCGGCCCCGGAGGCGGGTAGACCTGGTCTCCGGCAGGCCGCCCCGGAGAAGGGTAGACAAGGTCTCCAACGACCGCCCTGGAGAAGGGTAGACTGGTTCACCCCGGCGCCGCGGGCCTCTGCAACGCCCTCCTCGCCAGCTGGAGGCGGATGCTGCTGGCCGGCCGGCCGGCCTCGGAGCTAAGTACACCGGGTCTCCGGCGGCCGCTTCAGAGAAGTGTAGACCTGTTCATCCCGCAATCGCGGGCCGCTGCAGCGCCCTCGCAGGCGGCGGCAGGTGGATCCCGCCGGCCGGCCTGCCCTTGAGCCGGGTAGACCTGGTCCCCGGCGGCCGCACTGGAGAAGGATAGACCTGTTCACCACAGCGCCGCGGGCTGCTGCAGCACCCTCCCCTCATGCGGCAGGCGGATGCCGCCGGCCGGCCTGCCGGCCCTGGAGCCGGGTAAACCTGGTCTCCTGCGGCCACCACAAAGAATGGTAGGCCTGTTCACCCCGGCACCACAGGCCGCTGCAGCGCCCTCCCCGCCGGCGGCAGGCGGATGCCGCCGACCGGCTGGCCGGCCCCGGAGCCGGGTAGACCAGGTCTCCGGCGACCGCTACGGAGAAGGGTAGACCTGTTCTCCTCGGCGCCGCGGGCCGCTTCTGCGCCCTACTCTCCGGCGTCAGGCGGATACCGCTGGGGGGCCGGCCGGCCCCAGAGCCGGGTAGACCAGGTCCCCGGCGGCCGCACTGGAGAAGGATAGACCTGTTCACCACAGCGCCGCGGGCTTCTGCAGCACCCTCCCCTCATGCGGCAGGCGGATGCCGCTGGCCGGCCTGCCAGCCCCGGAGCCGGGTAAACCTAGTCTCCGGCAGGCCGCCCGGAAGAATTGTAGACCTGTTCACCCCGGAGCCGCGGGCCGCTGCAGCGCCCTCCACGCCGGCGGCAGGCGGATGCTGCTGGCCAGTCGGCCGGACCCGTAGCCGGGTAGACCTGGTCTCCAGCGTCCGCCCCGGAAAATGGTAGACCTGTTCATTTTGGCGCTGCGGGCCCTGCAGCGCCCTCCTCTCCGGCGGAAGGCGGATGCCGCCGGTCGGCCAGCCGGCCCCTGAGCCGGGTAAACCTGGTGTCCGGTGGCCGCCCCAAAGAAGGGTAGACCTGTTCACCCCGGCGCCGCGGGCCGCTGCAACTCCCTCCCCTCATGTGGCAGGCGGATGCCGCCGGCCGGCCTGCCGGACCCGGGGCCGGTTAAACCTGGTCTGCGGCGGCCGCTTCGGACACGGGTAGACATGTTCACCCTGGCGCCACGGGCTCCTGCAGCGCCCTCCTCTCTGGCGGTAGGCGGACACCGTCGGCCTGCCGGCCGGCCTCAGTACCAAGAAGACCTGGTCTCCGGCTGGCCATGAAGCTGGGTAGGCCTTCTCTCCGGCAGCCGCCCGGGAGAAGTGTAGACCTGTTCAATCCGGAGCCGCGGGTTGCTACAGAGCCCTCACCGCCGGCGGCAAGTGGATGCCGCCAGACGGACGGCCGGCCCCTGAGTTGGGTAGACATGGTCTCCCGCGGCAACACCGGAGAAGGGTAGACCTCTTCACCCAGCGCCACGGGCCGCTGCAGCTCCCTCGCGTTGTGTGGCAGGCGGATGCCGCCGGCCGGCCTGCCAGCCCCGGACCGGGGTAAACCTGGTCTCCGGCGGCCGCCCTGGTGAAGGGTAGACCTGTTCAGCCTGGAGCTGCGGGCCGCTGCATCGCCCTCTTGGGCGGCGGCAGGTGGATCCTGCTGGCCAGCCAGCCCCGGAGCCAGGTGGACCTGGTCTCCGGCGGCCGCCAAAAGGAAAGGTAGGCCTGTTCACCCAGTCGCCACGAGCCGCTGCAGCTCGCTCCCTGCCGGCGGCAGGCGGATGCCTCCGGCCAGCCGGCCAGCCCCGGAACCGGGGAGACACGGTCTCTGGCGGCCGCCAAAAAGAAAGGTAGACCTGTTCACCCAGCGCCGCGGGCCGCTGCAGCTCCCTCCCCTCATGTTGCAGGCGGATGCCGCCGGCTGGCCTGCCGGACCCGGGGCCGGGTAAACCTGGTCTCCGGCGGCCGCAACTGAGAAGGGTAGACTTGTTCACCCCAGGGCCGCGGGCCGCTGTAGCCCCCTCCTCGCAGGCGGCAGGAGGATGCTACCGGCTGGCCGGCCGGCCTCGATACCGGGTAGACCTGGTCTCCGGCGGCTGCCCCGGAGAAGGGTAGACCTGTTCACCCTGGCGCCGTGGACCGCTGTAGCGCCCTCCCCGCAGGCGACAGGTGGATGCCGCCGAACAGCCGGCCGGCCCTGGAGCCGTGTAGACCTGGTCTCCGGCGACCGACCCGGAGAAGGGTAGACCAGTTCACCCCAGAGCCGCGGGCTGCTGCAGCGCCCTCGCCGGCGGGGGCTGGTGGATCCCACCAGCTACGGAGCCCCGTAGACCTGCTCTTCGGCGGCTGACTTTGAAAAGGGTAGACCTGTTCACCCCGGCGCCGCAGGCCACTGCGGCTCCCTCCCCGGCGGCGGCAGGAGGATGCCGCCCCCCGGCAGGGCGGCCCCGGAGCCCGGTACACCTGGTGTCCGGCGGCCGCCTCGGTACCGGGTAGGCCTGGTTTTAGGCAGCTACCCCGGAGAACGGTAGACCTGTTCACCCGGTGCTGCGGGCCGCTGCAGCTCCTTCCCCGCTGGCGGCAGGCAGATGCCGCGGGCCGGCCGGGACACCCCGGAGCCAGGTAGACCTGGTCTTAGGCGGCCGCCTTGGGTAAGGGTAGACATTTTCACCCCCGCGCCACTGACCGCTGCAGCGCTGTCAACGCCGGTGGCGGATGGATTTCACCGGCCAGCTGGCGGCTATGGACCCGGGTAGACCTTGTCTCCAGCGGCCGCCCCGCAAAAAGGTTGACCTGTTCACCCCGGCACCGCGGGCCGCTGCAGCTCCCTCCCCGGCGGTGGCAGGAGAATGCCGCCGGCCGGCAGGCCGGCCCCGGAGCCGGGTAGACCTGGTCACTGGCGGCCGCCCCAGAAAAGTGTAGACCTTGTCACCACCCCGCCGTGGGCCGCTCCAGCAGCCTCCCCGCCGGCCGCAGGCAGATACCGCCGTCCGGTCCCGGAGCCGGGTAAACCTGGTCTCCGGCGGCCGCCACGGAAAAGGGTAGACTTTTTCAGCGCCCCGCTGCGGGTCGCTACAGCGCACTCCCCTTCCGGCTGAAGGCGGATTCCGCCGCCCGGCCAGCCGGCCCTGGAGCCAGGAAGACCTGGACTCCGGCGAACCCCGCAAAAAGGGTAGACCTCTTCACCCCAGCGCCGCGGGCCGCTGCAGCGCCCTACACTCCAGCGTCAGGCGGATGCTGCCGGCTAGCCAGGCGGCCCCGGAGCCGGGTAGACCTGGTCTCTGGCGGCCGCCACAAAGAAGGTTAGACTTGTTCACCCCAGCGCCGCGGGCTGTTGCAGCGCCCTCCTCTCCGGCGGGAGGCGGATGCCGCTGGCCGGCCGGCCGGCCTCGGAGCCAAGTAGACCGGACCTCCGGCTGCCGCTTCAGAGAAGTGTAGACCTGTTCATCCCGGAGCCGAGGGCCGCTGCAGCGCCCTCGCCGCCGGCGGCAGGTGGATCACGCTGGCCGGCCGGCCTCGGAGCCGGGTAGACCTGGTCTCCGGCGGCCGCCCCTGAGAAGGGTAGACCTCTTCACCCCGGTGCCGCGGGCCGCTGCAGCGCCCTCCTCCCCGGTAGCAGGCGGATGCCACCAGGCGGCCAGCCGGCCCCGGAGCTGGGTAGACCTGGTCTTCGGCTGCCGACCCGGAGACTGGTAGACCTGTTCACCCCGGAGCCGCAGGCCGCTGAAGCGCACTCGCCGGCGGCGGCCGGTTGATCCCACAGGCCGGCCGGCCCCGGAGCCGGGTGGTACAGGTCTCCGGCGGCCGCCCCGGAGAAGGGTAGACCTGTTCACCCCGGCACCGCGGGTTGCTGCAGCGCCCTACGCTCCGACGTCAGGCGGATGCCGCCGGCCAGCCAGCCGGCCCCGGAGCCCTGTAGACCTGCTCTTCGGAGGCTGACTTTGAGAAGGGTAGACCTGTTCACCCCGCCGCCGCGTGCTGCTCCAGCACCTGCCCCACCGGTGGCAGGTGGATGCCGCCGGCTGGCCGGCCCCGGAGCCAGGTAGACCTGGTCTCCGGCGGCCGCCCCAGAAAAGTGTAGACCTTGTCACCACCCCGCCGCGGGCCGCTCCAGCAGCCTCCCCTCCGGCCGCAGGCAGATACTGCCGTCCGGCCCCGGAGCCGGGTAGACCTAGTCTCCGGCGGCCGCCACGGAAAAAGGTAGACTTTGTCAGCACCCCGCAGCGGGCCGGAGCAGCGCACTCCCCTTCCGGCAGAAGGCGTATTCCGCCGCCCGGCCAGCCGGCCGGGGAGCCAGGTAGCCCTGGACTCCGGCGGACCTCGCAAAGAAGGGTAGACCTCTTCACCCCGGCGCCGCGGGCCGCTGCAGCGCCCTACTCTCCGGCGTCAGGTGGATCCCACCAGCTGGCCGGGCGGCCCCGGAGCCGGGTAGACCTGGACTCCGGCGGACCCTGCAAAGAAGGGTAGACCTTTTCACCCCTGCGCCGCGGGCCGATCCAGTACCCTCCCCAGCGGCGGCACGTGGATGCAGCCGGCCGGCCGGCCCCGGAGCCGGGTAGACCTGGTCTCCGGCGGCCGCCGTGCAAAAGGGTAGACTTTTTCAGCACCCCGCTGCGGGCCGCTGCAGCGCACTCCCCTTCCGGCGGAAGGCGTATTCCGCCGCCTGGCCAGCCGGCCCCGGAGCCAGGTAGACCTGGACTCCGGCGGACCTCGCAAAGAAGGGTAGACCTCTTCACCCCGGCGCCGCGGGCCGCTGCAGCGCCCTACTCTCCGGCGTCAGGTGGATCCCACCGGCTGGCCGGGCGGCCCCGGAGCCGGGTAGACCCGGACACCGGCGGACCCCGCAAAGAAGGGTAGACCTATTCACCCCTGCGCCGCGGGCCGATCCAGTACCCTCCCCACCGGCGGCACGCGGATGCAGCCGGCCGGCCGGCCCCGAAGCCGGGTAGACCTGGTCTCCGGCGGCCGCCGTGGAAAAGGGTAGACTTTTTCAGCACCCCGCTGCAGGCCGCTGCAGCACACTCCCCTTCCGGCGAAAGGCGGATTCCGCCACCCGGCCGGACGGCCCTGGAGCCAGGTAGACCTGGACTCAGGCGAACCCCGCAAAGAAGGGTAGACGTCTTCACCCCGGCGCCGCGGGTCGCTGCAGCGCCCTACTCTCTGGCCTCAGGCGGATGTCGCCGGCTGGCTGGGCGACCCCAGAGCCGGGTAGACCTGGTCTTCGGCGGCCGCCACAAAGAAGGGTAGACCTATTCACCCCTGCGCTGCGGGCCGCTCCAACACCCTCCCCACCGGCGGCAGGCTGATGCCGCCGGCTGGCCGGCCCCGGAGCCGGATAGACCTGGTCTCCGGCGCCCACCCCAGAAAAGTGTTGACCTTGTCACCACCCCGCCGCGGGCCGCTCCAGCAGCCTCCCCGCCGGCCGCAGGCAGATACCGCCGTCCGGCCCCGGAGACGGGTAGACCTATTCATCCCGGGGCTGCGGGCTGCTTCAGCGCCTTCCTCTCCGACGGCAGGCGGATGCCAGGTAGACCTAGTATCCGGCGACCGTCCCGGAGAATGGTAGACCTGTTCACCCCGGCGCCACGGGCTGCTGCAGCGCCCTCTTCTCTGTTGGCCAACCCGGAGAAGGGTAGGCCTGTTCATTGCCGCGCCGCAGGCCGCTGCGGCGCCGTCCACTTCTGGCGGAAGGCAGATTCAGCCGGCTGGCCAGCCGGCCCTGGAGCCGGGTAGACCTGGTGTCCGGCAGCCGCCCGGAGAAGGGTAGACATGTTCACACTGGTGCCGCGGGCCGCTGCAGCTCCCTCCCCTCATGCGGCAAGCGGATGATGCCGGCCCGCCTGCTAGCCCCTTAGCCGGGTAGACCTGGTCTCCGGCGGCCGCCCCGGATAAGGGTAGACTTGTTCTCCCCGGCGCCGCGGGCTGTTGCAGCGCCCTCCTCTCAGGCTGTAGTCGGATTCCGCCGGCCAGCCGGCCGGCCCTGCAGCTGCGTAGACCTGGTCTCCGGCGGCCACCCCGGAGAAGGGTAGACCTGTTCACTCTGGAGCCGCAAGTTGCTGCAGCGCCCGCGCCGCCGGCGGCAGGTGGATCCCACCGGCCGGCCGGCCCCGGAGCCAGGTATACCTGGTGTCCGTCTGCCACCCCGGGGAAGGGTAGGCCTGTTCATTGCCGCGCCAAGGCAGCTGCAGCGCCCTCCCCTTCCGGCGGAAGGCGGTATTCCCCAGGCCGGCCGGCCGGCCCCAGATCCGGGTAGGCCTGGACTCCAGCGGCCGCCACAAAAAAGGGTAGACCTGTTCACCCCGGCGCTGCGGGCCGCTGCGGCACCCTCCTCTCTGGCGGCAGGCTGGCCTGCCGCCCCCGGAGCCAGGTAGACCTGGTCTCTGGCGGCCGCCCCGGAGAAGGGTAGATTTCTTCACCCCAGCGCTGCGGGCTGTTGCAGCGCCCTCCACGCCGGCGGTAGGTGGATGCTGCCGCTTGGCCGGCCGGACCCGGAACCGGGTAGATCTGGTCCCCAGCGGCCTCCCCAAAGAAGGGTAGACCTGTTCCCCCCGGCGCCGCAAGCCGCTGCAGCACCCTCCCCGCCGGCGGCAGGCGGATTCTCTTGGCCGGCATGCTAGCCCTGGAGCCGGTTAGACCTGGTCTCCGGCGGCCGCAACGGAGAAGGGTAGACCTGTTCACTCCGGCGCCGCAGTCCGCTGCAGCGCCCTCCTCTCCGGCGGCAGGCAGGTGCAGCCACCCTGCCGGATCGCCCCGAAGCCGGGTAGACCGGGTCTCTGGCGGAAGCCTTGGTACAGGGTAGACCTGGTCTCCGGTGGCCGCCCTGGAGAAGGGTAGACTTGTTCACCCCGGCGCCGCGGGCTGTTGCAGCGCCCTCCTCTACGGCGGTAGGCGGATTCTGCCGCTTGGCCGGCCGGCCCCAGAGCCAGGTAGACGTAGTCTCCGGCGGCCGCCCCCGAGAAGCGTAGACCTGTTCACCCCGGCGCTGCAGGCTGCTGCAGCGCCCTCGTCTCCGGCGGTAGGCAAATTCTGCCGGCAGGCCGGCCGGCCCAGGAGCCGGGTTGCCCTGGTCTCCGGAGGCCGCCCCGGAGAAGGGTAGACCTGTTCACCCCGTAGCTGCAGGCCGCTGCAGCACCATAGCTGGCGACGGCAGGTGGATCCCACAGGCCGACCGGCCACGGACCCGGGTAGACCTGGTCTTCAGCGGCCGCCCCGGAGAAGGGTAGACCTGTTCACCCCGGCGCCGCAGGCCGCTGCAGCGCCCTCCCGCCGGTGGCAGGTGGATGGCGCCGGCCGGCCGGCAGGCCCCGGAGCCGGGCACACCTGGTCTCCAGCTGCCGACCTGGAGAAGGGTAGACCTTTTCACCCTGGCACCGCGGCCCGCTGCAGCGCCCTCCCCGCCGGTGGATGGCATATGCCGCCGGCCGGCCGGCCCCGGGGATGGGTAGACCTGGTCTCCGGCGGCCGCCCCTGAGAAGGGTAGACCTGTTCACCCCGTAGCTGCGGGCCGCTGCAGCACCATCACTGGCGGCGGCAGGTGGATCCCACGGGCCGACCGGCCACGGACCCGGGTAGACCTGGTCTCCAGCGGCCGCCCCGGAGAAGTATAGACCTGTTCACCCTGGCGCCACGGGCCGCTGCAGCTCCCTCCCCTCACGTGGCAGGCGGATGCCACCGGCCGGCCTGCCAGCCCCGGAGCCGGGTAGGCCTGGTGTCCGGCAGCCGCCCCTGCGAGGGTTAGACCTGGTCTTTGGCGGCTGCCCCGGAGAAGGGTAGACCGGTTCACCCCAGCGCTGTGGGCCGCTGCAGCGCCCTCCTCGCCTGCGGCAGGCGGATGCCGCCGCCTGGCCGGCCGTCTCTGGATTCGGGTAGACCTGTTCTGTGGCGGCCGCCCCGGAGAAGGGTAGACCTGTTCACACCCGCAACCGCAGGCCACTGCAGCGCCCTCCTCGTGGGCGGGAGGCGGATGCCGGTGGCCGGCCGTCCGGCCTCGTAGTCAATTAGACCAGGTCTCTGGCGGACGCTTCGGAGAAGTGTAGACCTGTTCATCCCAGAGCCGCAGGCCGCTGCAGCGCCCTCGCCATCGGCGGCAGGTGGATCCGGCCGGCCGGCCCCGAAGCCGGGTAGACCTGGTCTTCGGCGGCCGCCGCTGAGAAGGGTAGACCTGTTCACCCCGGAGCTGCGGGCCGCTAGAGGACCCGCGCCGGCGGCAGCAGGTGGATCCCACCAGCCGACCGGCCACGGACCCGGGTAGACCAGGTCTCTGGCGGCCGCCACAAAGAAAAGTAGACCTGTTCAATACTGCGCCGCAGACCGCTGCAGCGCACACCCCATCCGGCGGAAGTATGTTTCTGCGGGGCGGCCGGCCGGCCCCGAAGCTGGGAACACCTGGTCTTAGGCGGCCACCACAAAGAAAGACAGACCTGTTCACACCGGCCCCACGGGCTGCTGGAGCGCCCTCCCCGCCGGCGGACGGCGGATGTCGATGGCCGGCTGACCGGCCCCGAAGCCGGATAAACCTGGTCTCTGGCGGCCACTTCGGAGAAGGACAGACCTGTTCACCCCGGCGCCGCGGGCCGCTGCAAAGCCATCCCCGCCGGCGGCAGACATATGCTGCTGTCTGGCCGGCCGAGGGGACGGGTAGACCTGGTCTCCGGTGGCAGCCGCTGAGAAGGGTAGACCTGTTCACACCGGAGCTGCAAGCCGCTGCAGCACCCTCACCGGCGGTGGCAGGTGGATCCCACCGGCCGACCGGCCACGGACCCGGGGAGACCTCGTCTCCATCGGCCGCCTCGGAGAAGGGTAGACATGATCACACCGGCACCGCAGGCCGCTGCAGCACCCTCCTTGCCGGCGGGAGGCGGATCCCGCTGGCCGGCCGGCCCCGGAGCCGGGTAGACCTGGTTCCCGGCGGCCGCACTGGAGAAGGGTAGACCTGTTCACCACAGCGCCGCGGGCTGCTGCAGCGCCCTCCCCTCATGCGGCAGGCGGATGCCACCGGCCGGCCTGCCGGCCCCGGAGCCGGGTAAACCTGGTCTCCGGCGGCCGCCACATAGAATAGTAGGCCTGCTCACCCCGGCACCACAGTCCGCTGCAGCACCCTCCCTGCCGGCAGCAGGCGGATGCCTTCGGCCGGCCGGCCGGCCTCGGAACCGGGAAGACCTGGTCTCCGGCGTCCGCCCCATAGAACGGTAGACCTGTTCACTACCGCGCCGCGGGCCACTTCAGCGCCCTCCCCTTCAGGCGGAAGGCAGATTCAGCTGGCCGGCCGGCCGGCCCCGGAGCCGGGTAGACCTGGTATCCGGCAGCCGCCCCGGAGAGGGGTAGACCTGGTCTCCGGCGGCCGCCCCGGGGAAGGGTAGACCGGTTCACCCCGGCGCCGCGGGGCGCTGCAGCGCCCTCCTCGCCTGCGGCAGACTGATGCCGCTGACCGGTCAGCCGGCCCCGGACCCAGGTAGACCTGGTCTCCGGCGGCCGCCCCGGAGAAGGGTAGACTAGTTCACCTCGGCGCCGCCGGCTGCTGCAGTGCCCTCCACTCCGGCGGTAGGCGGATGCTGCCGCCTGGCCGGCCGGCCCCGGACACGGGTAGATCTGGTCTCTGTAGGCCGTCTCGAAGAACAGTAGACCTGTTCACCCCGGACCGCAAGCCGCTGCAGTGCCATCCATGCAGGCGGCAGGCGGATGCTGCCGGCCAGCTGTCCGGACCCGGAGCCGGGTAGACCTGGTCTCCAGCAGCCGCCACAAAGAAGGGTAGACCTGTTCACCCCGGCGCCACGGGCATCGCCCTTCATGCGGCAGGCGGATGCCACCGGCCGGCCAGCCCGACCCAGAGCCGGGTAAACCTGTTCTCCGTTTGCCGCTCCGGAGTAGGGTAGACATGTTCACCCCGGCGCCGCGGGCCGTTGCAGGCCCCTCCTCTACGGCGAGAGACGGATGCCACAGGCCGGCCGGCCGGCCCCGGAGCCGGGTAGACATGGTGTCCAGCGGCCACCCCAAAGAAGGGTAGACCTGTTCACAACATCGCTGCGGGCCGCTGCAGCGCCCTCCTCTGCTGCGGTAGGTGGATGCCACCGGCCGGCCGGCCGGCCTGTGAACCGGGTAGACCTGGTGTCCGGCAGCCACCCCGGACACGGGTAAACACGTTCATCCCGGCGCCACGGGCCGCTTCATCGCCCTCCTCTCCGGCAGCAGGCGGATGCCGCCGGCCGGCCAGGCGGCGCCGGAGCCAGGTAGAACGAGTCTCTGGCAGCCGCTCCGGAGAAGCGTAGACCTGTTCACCCCGGCGCCACGGGCTCCTGCAGCGCCCTCCTCGCTGGCGGCAGGCAGATTCCGCCAGCCGGCCGGCCGGCCCAGGAGCCGGGTAGACCTGGTCTCCGGCGCCCGCCCTGGAGAAGGGTAGACCGGTTCAATCTGGAGCAGCGGGTTGCTGCAGCGCCCTCGCCGGTGGTGGCAGGTGGATCCCGCTGGCCGGCCAGCCATGAAGCCAGGTAGGCCTTGTCTCCGGCGGCCGCCACGGAGAAGGGAAGACCTGTTCAATCCGGAGCCACGGGTTGCTGCAGCGCCCTCGCCGCCGCCGGCGGGTGGATGCCGCCGGCCGGTCGGCCCCAGAGACGGGTAAACCTGGTCTCCGGCGGCCCCCACAAAGAAAGGTAGATCTGTTCACCCCGGCGCAGCGGGCCGCTGCAGCGCCCTCCCCTTACGGCGGAAGGCACATGCCGCCGCCCAGCCAGCCGGCCCCCCGAGCCAGGTAGACCTAGTCTCTGGCGGCCGCTCCGGAGAAGCGTAGACCTGTTCACCCCGGCGCCACGGGCTGCTGCGGCGCCCTTCTCTCTGGAGGTAGGCGGATTTCGCCGGCCGGCCGGCAGCTCCAGGAGCCGGGAAGACCTGGTCTCCGGCGGCCGCCCCGGAGAAGGGTAGACCTGTTCACTCCGGCGCCACGAGCCGCTGCAGCGCCCTCGCCGCCGGCAGTAGGTGGAGCCTGCCGGCCGGCCGGCTCAAGGCCAGGTAGACCTGGGCTCCGGCGGCCTCCCCGAAGAAGGGTAGACTTCTTCACTTTGGCGCTGCGGGCTCAGCAGCACCCTCCTCTCCGGCGGAAGGCCCATGCAGCCAGCCAGGCGGCCCCGGAGCCGGGTAGACCTGGTCTCCGGCAGCCGACACAAAGAAAGGTAGGCCTTTTCAACCCGGCGCCACAGGCCGCTGCAGCGCCCTCTTTGCCGGAGGCCGGCAAATGCCGCCGGCCTTCCGGCCTGCCCTGGAGCTGGGTCGACCGGGTCTCCGGCGGCCATCCCGGAGAAGGGTAGACCTGTTCACCACAGCGCCGCGGGCTGCTGCAACGCCCTCCCAGCCGGGGACCGACAGATGCCGATGGCCTGCCGGCCGGCCCTGCAGCTGGGGCGACCTGGTCTCCGGCGGCCGCCCCGGAGAAGGATAGACCTGTTCACACGGGCGCCGTGAGCCGCTGCAACCCCCTCCTTGCTGGCGGGAGGCGGATGCCGCCAGCCGGTTGGCCTGCCTCGGAAGCTGGTAGACCTGGACTCCGGCGGCCGCCCCGGAGAAGGGTAGACCTGTTCACCCTGGCGCTGCGGGCCGCTGAAGCGCCCTCCCCGCCGGCGACAGGCTGATGCCGCTGGACGGCGTGCCGGCCCCAGGGCCTGGTAGACATTGTCTCTTGCGGCCGCCCCGTTGAAAGGTAGACCTGTTCTCCCCGGAGCCGCGGGCCGTTGCTGCGCCCTCGCCGGCAGCGGCAGGCGGATCCCGCCGGCCGGCTGGCCTTAGAGCTTGGTAGACCTGGTCTTTGGCGGCCGCAACGGACAACGGTAGACCTGTTCACCCCGGTGCCGCGGGCCGCTGCAGCCCCTGTCCCCGCCGACGGCAGATATATTCCGCTGGCCGGCAGGCAGGACCCGGAGACGGGTAAACCTGGTCTCCAGCGGCCGCCCCGGAGAAGGGTAGACCTGTTCACCCCGACGCCACGGGCCGCTACTGTGATGAAACAAGTGACCTTTTGTTCACTGTCTATTGCTCCATGAGGAAGAAGCGTGTATAAATAAACAACCCTGCATGGGACAATAAAAAGAGGGACCTTTTGCTTGCTTAGTGCCTGGCAGTGAGACAGTTAACTGCCCTAGTGTCCTGCCTTGCTTAGATAAGCCTTTTGCCTCACTTATCTAACAGACCTTGAAAGAGAGCTGGTCGTAAATTATTCTGCCTTGCTGGCGAGCCCGCAAGGACGGATAACTGCTATGCTTGCATACTTACAAATGTTTGTAGATAATTGCAGCGCTAGGTTCAAGGAAGAAGACACTGAAGAAGACCGTCATGAGCCTTCATCAAAGACCACCAGGAGGCAGGAAAAGACTCCTAGCAATTGACGGAGCAAGCGCAAAAGTGACCGGAAGGATGACTTGGCAGGAGGCAGAGACCTAAAAGGGGATCAGACACAGTCCGCACGGCGGCGGATTTGGGAAGCAGCGATTCCCCCACCCGTCGCCCAGCGCCTGCATCTTTGCTTTCTCTTTTCTGTAACAATAAATTGGCTAACTGTGTGGTGGGTGAATGAGAGGGGGCTGGCAGCCAGACTCCCCAAGCAGGAGCGGACCCTCAGTAGAGTGCGATTCCACAGACCCACGAGGGCTTGGGCCACGAACCAGGGGAAGCAAGAGTTGATTGTGTGATTGAAGGCACTCCGGAAGAATGAGACAGGAAGAGTAAGCCCCCTGTGAGCATTAGGCTCCCACCTATACCTAGAGAAAGTCCCTTAGGATTTCTGTTAGATAATTGGGAACATTTTTTAGGCACACAGGGAAAAGACAAAGCTAAAATGATGCACTACTGTGTGGAAGTATGGGGTGGGAAGGAAATCTCAAAGAATGTGTTTTGGCCCATATACGGGTCCTCAGAGGATTGGGTAAAACAAAAACTGAATATTTGGGTGAACACTAGAAACCCCTTTGTGCAGAGGAAAGTGACTATGCAAAGATCTGGGTGGGCGGCCGGAGGTATTTATCTTTAAATTAACAGAAAAATCAAGGGAAAATAAGAATAAGAAAAAAGGAAGTCGGCTAGAGGAAACTTTGATAGCTCCCCTCCGTATACACCCCACCTCAAGTACCGGGAACAGTAGACCCCAGGGCACCTCCTGGAGAGGATTTGATTCTGACCAGTCAGAGCATACGGGGCGGTTACCGCAGTAGATCCGGGAAGGATTATACCCACTGAGGGAAATACCGATGGGAGGGCCACAGCCGGGTATAGGGTTTGTATCAGTACCTCTCAGTTCAGGGATGTTAGGGATTTTAAGAAAGAGATGGGACATCTACTAGAAGATCCACTGGGGGTGGCAGAGAGAGTAGATCAATTCCTAGGGCCGAGCATGTATACTTGGGAAGAATTACAGTCCATATTAAACATCTTGTTCACGGCCGAAGAAAAGAATATGATCAGGAGGAAGGCATGCGTATTTGGGACGCACAGCACATGCAAGGACCAGCGGCAGATATCAAGTGGCCTTTGCAGAACCCCAATTGGGACCATCAAAATCCAGCTCATAGAGTCCATATGCAAGACCTTAGGACAATAATTGTGCAGGGGGATTAGAGAGTCAGTCGCGAGGCCAAAACCTCAATAAGGCCTTTAATGAAAGACAAAGAAGGATGAGACCCCCACAGAATGGTTAGAAAGGCTGCGGAAGAATTTTCAACTTTATTCGGGGATGAATCCAGATGATCAAATGGGGCAGGCAGTATTGAAAGTGCATTTTGTTTCAAAATCTTGGGAGGATATTAGAAAAAAGATACAAAAGTTGGAGGATTGGCAGGACAGGGGACTGGATGAGCTATTGAGGGGAAGCACAGAAAGTTTATGTGCGAAGGGAAGAGGAAAGTCATAAACGACAAGTCAGAATGATGGTGGCTGCAATGCGAGAAGGCAGGGAGCGGGAAAAGGGACCAAAGCAGTTTGGGCGGAAGTCGGCTGAAGTTCGGGGTCCTGGTGAGAGGCAGGATTTGAAAGTGTGCTTTTACTGTGGAAAGAAGGGGCACTTCAAGAGGGAATGTCGCATTCGGATCAGAGATGAGAAGGAGTTTAAGGAGGACTAGGGGGTCAGGGCTCTATCTCTTAGGGACCCGAAAACATCAAAAAGAGCCCTTGATAAAGCTAAAAAGTGGTCCCACGGCCAGGAGATTATATTCCTGGTCGATACTGGTGCAGAAAGATCAACGCTCCAGTCCTTACCCAAAGGTTGTGCCCTGTCTAGGGACACTGCCACAGTAGTTGGGGCAAAAGGAGAACCCTTTGATGTGAAAATAATAAAGGAGGTGATGGTGGAATCAGAATCTAGAATAGGGGTAGGGGACTTTTTGTTGGTTCCAGAATCAGATTACAATTTATTGGGCAGAGATATGATTATAGAATTGGGTATCCAAATAGAGGTGATGGAAAAAGAAATAAGAATTAGACTCTGCCCTTTGAGACAAGAAGATGAAAAAGAAATAAATCCGGAAGTATGGTATAACCCTGGAAGTGTGGGGCGATTAAGGATTTCCCCTTTTAAGGTCAAAATCAAAAACCCTGAAATACCTGTAAGAATAAAGCAGTATCCTATATCCCTAGAAGGAAGGAAAGGGTTAAAGCCTGAAGTAGATAGGCTACTGAGCCGGGGGCTGTTAGAACCTTGCATGTCACCATACAATATACCGATCCTCCCAGTCAAAAAGGCGGACGGGTCCTATCGCCTGGTACATGACTTAAGGGAAATAAACAAGAGAACCATAGCCAGATTCCCAGTGGTGGCAAACCCATACACGCTGTTGAGTAAACTAGGCCCAAATGATTTATGGTACAGTGTGATAGACTTGAAGGACGCCTTTTGGGCTTGCCCCCTTGATGAATCTAGTAGGGATTACTTTGCCTTTGAGTGGGAAGACCCGGACACTGGAAGGAAGCAACAGCTTAGATGGACAGTATTGCCCCAGGGATTTACTGAATCCCCAAACTTGTTCGGGCAAGCGTTGGAGCAGATTTTAACAGATTATCAGACAGGTCCTGGGGTAACCCTGGTACAATATGTTGATGATTTGTTGTTAGCGGGGAAAGAAGAGAAAGAGGTAAGAAGGGAGAGTATAAGGCTCCTAAATTTTCTAGGACTTAAGGGCCTGAAGGTTTCAAAGGCCAAATTGCAGTTCGTGGAAGAAGAAGTAAAATACCTGGGGCATTATTTGAAAAGGGGCGAAAAGAAGATAGACCCAGAAAGAATTCAAGCTATCTTATCGCTACCAATACCAAAGAATAAAAGAAATATTCGGCAAATCTTGGGCCTCACGGGGTATTCTAGACAATGGATTGAAAACTATAGTAGTAAAGCTAGATTTTTATATCAAAAGCTAGCACAAGAAGGGTTAATGAAGTGGACCCAGGAGGACACAGATAAACTGGAGGGATTAAAAGAGTGTTTAGTTCATGCTCCGGTTCTGAGTCTCCCAGATTTAAAGAGGCCATTCTTTTTGTTCGTAAATATAGAGGAAGGAATTGCATTTGGAGTGCTTACCCAGGATTGGGCAGGGAAAAAGAAACCTGTGGCATATTTATCAAAAATTCTAGACCCTGTAAGCAGAGGCTGGCCCACATGCCTGCAGATGTTGGCCAGAAGTGCATTGTTAGTAGAGGAAGCTAGGAAAATCACCTTTAATAGTAGCCTAAAAGTACTGTCTCCCCATAATATCCGGGGTGTAATGCAACAAAAGGCAGATAAATGGATATCTGATGCCAGACTCCTGAAATATGAAGGGATTCTACTAGAAGCAACAGATTTCACCCTAGAAACCACCACTCTACACAATCCAGCTGCCTTCCTGTATGGAAAAATGGAACAAGGACCTTTAACCCATGATTGTTTAGCTACTATAGAAGAACAAACGAAGATTAGGCCTGACTTAGAGGAGGAAGAATTAGATGAAGGGGAAAAACTATTTGTGGATGGATCCTCCAGGATAGTAGAAGGGGAAAGGAAATCTGGGTATGCTATTATAGGAGGACCTGATTTACGGGTAATAGAATCGGGAGCCTTAGACAGGTCATGGTCAGCCCAGGCGTGTGAACTGTATGCTATACTTCGGACCTTGACACTCCTAAAGGGGAAGGAGGGGACGATATATACCAATTCCAAGTATGGATTCGGGGTAGTGCATACCTTTGGGAAATTATGGGAAGAAAGAGGGCTGAAAAATTCACAGGGAAAGGGGTTAGTCCATCAAAAGCTTATAGTAGAAGTATTACAAGCCCTAAGGGGACCAAAGAAGATAGCAGTGGTGCACTTAAAGGGACATCAGCCAGGAATGGACTTTAAGAGCAGGGGAAATAACGCCGCTGATCAAGAGGCAAAAAAGGCAGCAGTAAGGGAGATGGTTTTGAAGGAGAAGCCACATATTAGGAAAACACTGGAGAAGGAAGATGTGGAACTTATATTTACTGATGAAGAGAAAGAAAAATTGAGGAAAATGGGGGTAAAAGAAGATAGGGGGAGGTGGATGACAGGAGACGGGCGAGAAGTATTGCCCAAGGCAGTAGCCCAGCGGATGTTGTATAGGTTACATCAGGGGACACACTGGGGGGACCAAGGGTTAGTCGACCATTTTGCGACTAAATTTATGAGCATTGGACTATGAGATATGGCTAAGCATGTCACCAAGAACTGTCCTACCTGCCTACGAGTCAATCGTAGCAACCTAAGAAGATTACCTCTAGGGGGACATCCATTGGCAAAAAGACCATTTACAAATCTGCAAATAGACTTTACAGAGCTACCCAAAGTAGGGCGGATTAGATATCTTTTGGTAATAGTCGATCATCTTACCCATTATGTAGAAGCGTTTCCGATGGTCAGGGAAACAGCCCAAACAGTGGTAAAGACTTTGCTCGAAGAAATAGTGCCCAGGTACGGGGTGCCTGAGACTATCGATTCAGACAAAGGCCCGCATTTCACATCAAAGGTAACACAAGAATTAGCAAAAGCGCTAGGAATAAATTGGGAGAAACATACTCCTTACCACCCACAAAGCTCGGGAAGAGTAGAAAGAATGAACGGGGAAATAAAGAAACAGCTGACTAAATTGGTATTAGAGACTAAATTATCATGGGTAAAATGCATTCCCTTAGCCTTATTAAATATTAGGACTCAGCCGCGGGCAGATGTGGGATTGTCCCCATTCGAAATGCTATATGGAATGCCGTATAACCTAGAGAAGGTCCAGACTAACCCCAACATTAGTGATCAACATCTCAACAAATATTTAATAACTCTAATGAAGTTTAAAAAACAGCTATGGGAAAAAGGAATGTGGGCTCAGAGACCACCTCTAGATCTTGTGTTACATCAGGTACAACCGGGAGATTGGGTTCTGATCTGGAGTTGGAAAGAAAACCCGCTTACACGGAAGTGGGAAGGACCATATCTGGTGTTACTTAAAACAGACACCGCGGTACGCACAGCAGAGAAGGGGTGGACTCATGCCAGCCGAATAAAGGGACCAGTAGATCCATCCGGATTCTCCGAGAAAAATAACACCCACTAGGAAATAAAAGAAACAGTTGGGGACTTAAAGCCCACTTGGAAAAAAAAAAAAAAAAAAAAAAAAAAAAAAAAAAAACCCTCATCTTGACATCCAGGAGGGTACATGGACGTGGGGGACATTTGGGTAGGGGATAATTGGTCACTACAGAAAGAGTTAATTGGAACTTCTGAGTCACCAGGATACTGTGGGAATTTAGAGGAACTTGCTCAGCAGCCATATTACAGACCTGTGAGATTAGAGTACAATGATCAATTATATAATGGAGAGAAAAACGTGAAGCATAACGATATTAGAGTAGCGTGTAGTTGGCTAGATTGCAACTGTTATCCGTTTGTATGTTTCTGTTGTAAAAATTGTAAGGAGTTGTGGTGGGTCCACTGCCAGAAAGGGAGGGCTCCTAAGAGTGTGTGTCAGCCCTGTTGGGAGGAGCAGCGCGAGTTGACTGCTTTGGCCTTAAGCCAAAAAGTAGCAACTCGAGAGCTGGAAGTGGGATCCCCGCTCTGGTGGCAAATATATTCCAAAGGGGTAAACCCTGATTTATATTGCTATCACCCCAACGAACCTCCCGGACCATTTAACACAGACATCGTGTCAGTCAAGTGTCGTAAGCAAGTAAAAAAACTCAGGTGTGATATTCCACCATTAAAAGATAAAAATTGGCATTCCAAAAAGAAGTGGAAAAGAGGAGTGAGTTCCGCCCCTGAAGAATATCCTTGCTGCCGTGAAGATGGTACACCTCGCAGCTAGCAGCAACCTAGCTGGCGAGCGAGGCAGAGGGGTAAGGAGTGGGGAAAGGGAATCTCACACAGGAATAACAGCGAAGGCGCTTACAACCCTCGGTAACCGGAGGCTTGAAGGTGATAGCATTAAGGGAGTTAGAGAAAGAACTAATTCTATTTACTGCTCTGGCATTGGGTGTCACCTAACTCTAATGGTGTACATAATAATAATAATGATGGGACTGGTAAAGGGAACACAAGAAAGCCATGAGCCCTTCAAATGGTCCCTCACTAGATGGGATGCCTCTAGTCCATTACAAACAGTTGTTGCTGTAGGAGCACCGAGTTTCATAGTGGGACTATGTAACCTAGCTAACATACTACAGTGTGGGAGAGTTATGAATTTAACAGGATTTTACATGTGTCCGGCATCAAACCCAGGAAAGTCGTATTGTAATTACCCAGGGGAGTACTTTTGTGGATATTGGGGCTGTGAAACCATTGCCTCTGACTGGAGGACGAGAGGAGATCCTTTTTTGAAGGCAGGATTTGGACCGGTAGGCTGTGCCAAACCCTGGAGGGGACCCTCAGGAGAGATAATATACACAGGAACCTGCTCCTTTATATATCTTAATGTCTCCCAGCCAGAAAAAGCTGAATGGTTATTAGGAAAAACATGGGGGATCCGTCTCTGGGAACCAGGGAAGGATAGAGGCAATATGATCCTAATAAAAAAAGAGCCTGTACCACATGATCCAAGCCCTGTGGGACCTAACCCAGTCATCGGAGACGGGGGCAAAAGAAATGTTGCAGATTTTTCCCCGAGAGAGAATGAGACAGAAGCCAAAAATGAGTCCAGAGGTTGGCTCGAGCCCACCAAAGAATATAATACACTTTGGAGGGTGATGCAAGCAACCTATAAGGCACTAAACCAGACCCACCCTAATTTAACCGAAGAATGCTGGCTGTGTTACATAGTGAAACCACCCTTTTATGAGGCTATAGGGTCCGTCGCTGAGTCAAGACGAGTCAATGGAACAAACCCGAGGGAGTGTTTATGGGAAAAGGAACAAGGTAGTGTCCAGAGAATATCAATGGCTCAAGTGAGTGGAAAGGGGAGATGTGTGGGAAATATACCTAGAGACAAGAACCACCTATGCCATGTAAAAATGTCTGTATCAGATCCAAAGGAGCTGGCCACATGGCTCCTTCCTGCTGTAAATTCAAAATGGGTCTGTAACACTTTAGGGGTAACCCCGTGCATCTTTACAAAAGCCTTTAATGAAACCTATGAGTTTTGCATACAAGTCCTAATAGTTCCCCGAATTACCTACCATCCCGAAGAATATGTGTATGCTCAATACCAAACTCTGGAGAAACCCCATTTAGTGAAACGAGAGCCCTTCACAGCATTAACAGTGGCTGTATTACTAGGTATAAGGAGCGGCTGGAGTGGGAACAGGGGTAGCGTCCTTAGTAAATCAACAAGCGGGATTTAAAGAGCTTAGGGTGTCAGTAGACGAAGATCTAAGGAGAATTGATAAATCCATAAAAGATCTCACAGACTCCCTAGATTCGCTAGCTGAAGTGACCTTGCAAAATAGAAGGGGACTAAATTTACTGCTTTTACAACAAGGAGGTTTATGTGCTGCACTTAGAGAAGAATGTTGTGTATATGCTAACCGAAGCGGAGTTATAAGGGAAACCATGGCAAAATTACAAGAGGGACTAGAAAAGAGAAAACAAGAAAGAGAAGCACAACAAAACTGGTATGAATCTTGGTTCAGTAAATCCCCCTGGTTAACGACCCTTTTGTCCACCATAGCAGGACCACTAATTCTGTTTGTTTTAACGCTGACCTTTGGACCCTGTATTTTTAACAAACTTATCAGTATAGTCAAGAGGAGATTAGAGGCTGCTCATTTAATGCTTGTTAGAGCAAAGTATGAGTCGCTAAATGGGGGGGAAATGGAAGACTATTTAGAACTCAGCAGAAAAGAACTGGTAAGATACAGTGAACAAAAGGGTTAAAAAAAAAAAAAAAAAAGGGGGATTGTGATGAAACAAGTGACCTTTTGTTCACTGTCTATTGCTCATTGAGGAAGAAGAGTGTATAAACAAACAACCCTACATGGGATAGATAATAAAAAGAGGGACCTTTTGCTCGCTTAGTGTCTGGCAGTGAGACAGTTAACTGCCCTAGTGTCCTGCTTTGCTTAGATAAGCCTTTTGCCTCACTTATCTAACAGACCTTGAAAGGAAGCTGGTTGTAAATTATTCCGCCTTGCTGGCGAGCCCGCAAGGACGGATAACTGCTATGCTTGCATACTCACAAATGTTTGTAGATAATTGCAGCGCTAGGTTCAAGGAAGAAGACACCAAAAAGACCGTCATGAGCCTTCATCAAAGACCACCAGGAGGCAGGAAAAGACCCCTAGCAACTGACGGAGCAAGCGCAAAAGTGACCGGAAGGATGACTTGGCAGAGAGAGCGGAGACCCTAAAAAGGGGGATCCGGAACACAGTCCGCGCGGCGGCGGATTTGGGGAAGCAGCGACCCCCCCGTCGCCCAGCGCTGCATCTTTGCTTTCTCTTTTCTGTAACAATAAATTGGCTACATAATTGACCAGGTCTACCTGGCTGCAGGGCCGGCCGGCCGGTCGGCGAAGTCCGCTTTCCGCCGGAAAGGGGAGCGGGCCGTAGCGGCCCGCGGCGCGGTGGTGAACAGGTCTACCATTCTCTGGGCGGCCGCAGACCAGGTCACCCGCCACCGGGGCCGGCCGGGCAACATCAACCTGCGGACGAGAGGAGGGTTCCGCAGCGGCCCGTGGCGACGGGTGGACAGGTCTACCCTTCTCCGCTGCAGTCGCGGAGATCTGGTCTACCTGGCCCCGGGGCCGGCCGACCGGCCGGCGGCATCCGCCTGCCGCCGCGGAGGAGCGCGCGCCCAGGCCCGCGGCGCCGGGGTGAAAAGGACAAACTTTCTTTGTGGCGGCTGCCTGAGACGAGGTCAACCCGGCTCTGGGGCCAGCCGGCCGGCCGGCGCCATCCAACTGCTGCCTGCGGGGAGGGCGCTGCAGCGGCCCGTGGCACCGGGGTGAACAGGCCTACCTTTCTTTTTGGCAGCCGCCAGAGACCAGGTCTACCCGGCTCAGGGTTAGGCAGGCCGGCGGGATCCACCCGCCACCGCCGGCGAGTGCGCTGCAGCGGGGTAAACAGGTCTACCCTTCACCGGGGCGGCCGCCGGAGACCAGGTTTACCCAGCTCCGGGGCCGGCAGGCTGGCCGACGGCATCCGCCTCTTGCCAGCAGGGAGGGCGCTGCTGCATCCCGCGGTGCCGGGGTGAACAGGTCTACCCTTCACCGGGGCGACCGCCGGAGACCATGTCTACCCGGCTCTGGGGCCGGCCGGCCGGCCGACGGCATCCGCCTCTTGCCAGCAGGGGCGCTGCCGCATCCCGGGAAACAGGGGTGAACAGGTCTACCCTTCACACCGGGGCCGCCGGAGACCAGGTTTACCCGGCTCCGGGGCGGCCCGGCCACGAGATCAAGCTGCCGCGGCGAGGAGCTGCAGCGACCACAGAACTGGTGAACAGGTCTACCGTTCCCTGGGGCGAGCCCTGGAGACCCGCTCAAGCCAGATCTGGGGCCAGCCGGCCGGCAGCATCCACCTGCCGCCAACGGGGAGGGCGATGCAGCGGCCTGTGGCGCCGGGGTGAACAGGTCTACCCCTCTTTGTGGCGGCCTCCGGAGACGATGATCTAACTGGCTCTGTGGCCTGCCGTCCGGCTGTCGCCATTCGCCTGTCGCCGGAGAGGAGGGTGCTGTAGCGGCTTTCGGCGCAGTGGTGAACAGGTCTACCCTTCTCAGGGAGGCCGCCGGAGACCAGGTCTGCCCGGTTTCGGGGCTTGCTGGCCGGCGGGAACCACCTGCCGCCGGCGGCAAGGGCGCTGCAGCGACCCAGGACGCAGGGGTGAACAGGTCTACCCCACTTTCTGGCGGCCGCCGGAGACCAGGTCTACCTGGCTCCGTTGCCTGCTGGCCGGCCGCCACCATCCACCTGCCGCAGGAGAGCAGGGCGCTGCAGCTGCCCGCGGCGCTGGGGTTAACAAGTCTACCCTTCTTCGGGGTGGCCGCCGGAGACCAGGTCTACCCGGCTCTGGGGTCGGCCCGCCGACCGGCGGAATCCGTCTTCAGACGGAAGGGGAGGGGGCTGCAGCGGCCCGCGGTGCCGGGGTGAACAGGTCTACACTTCTCCGGGGCGGCCACCGGAGACCCGGTCTGCCCGGCTCCGGGGATGGCCGGCTGGCGGGATCCACCTGCCGCCCCCGGCGGGGTGCTGCAGCGGCCGGCGGCAGCGGGGTGAACATGTCTACCCTTCACCGGGGCGGCCGCCGGAGACCAGGTTTACCCGGCTCCGGGGCCGGCCGGCCGGCAGGATCAACCTGCCGCCGGCGGCGAGGGCGCTGCAGCGGCCCGCGTAACCGGGGTGAACAGGTCTACCCTTCACCGGGCAGCCCCCGGAGACCAGGTCTACCTGGCTCCGAGGCCGGGCGGCCGGTCGGCGGCATCCGCCTGTCACTGGCAGAGAGGGTGCTGCAGCGGCCCGTGGCGCCAGGGTGAACAGATCTACCCTTCTCCGGGCGGCCGCCTGATACCAGGTCTGCCCGGTTCCGAGGCTTGCCGGTCGGCAGCATCCACATGCCGCCGGCGAGAGGGCGCTGCAGCGACCCGGGATGCAGGGGTGAACAGCTCTACCCTTCCCCAAGGGGGCCGCCGGAGACCCGGCCTACCCGGATTCGGGGCCGGCCGGCAGGCAGGCAGCATCCACCTACCGTCGGCGGGGAGGGCTCTGCAGCGACCCGGGACGCAGGGGTGAACAGGTCCACCTTTCTTTCTGGCGGCCGCCGGGGATCAGGTCTACGTGGCTCTGTTGCCTGCCGGCCGGCCGGCACCATCCACCTGCCGCAAGAGCAGGGCGCTGCAGCTGCCCGCGGCGCTGGGGTGAACAAGTCTACCCTTCTTCGGGGTGGCCGCCGGAGACCAGGTCTACCCGGCTCTGGGGCCGGCCCGCCGACCGGCGGAATCGATCTTCAGACGGAAGGGGAGAAGTGCTGCAGCGGCCCGCAGCGCCGGGGTGAACAGGTCTACACTTCTCCGGGGCGGCCGCCGGAGACCCGGTCTGCCCGGCTCCGGGGATGGCCGGCTGGCGGGATCCACCTGCCGCCCTTGGCGGGGCGCTGCAGCGGCCGGCGGCTGCGGTGTGAACATGTCTACCCTTCTCTGAGGCAGCCGCCGGAAACCAGGTTTACCGGGCTCCGACGCCGGAATGCCAGCGGGGAGCCCCCACTGCCGCAGGAGGGGAGGGAGCTTCAGCGGCCCGCGGCGCAGGGTGAACAGGTCTACCCTTCTCCGGGGTTGCCGCCGAAGACCATGTCTAACTGGCTCTGGGGCAGGCCGGCCAGCCGGCAACATCCACCTCTTGCCGGCAGGGATGGCGCTGCAGCGGCCCGCGGCGCAGGGGTAAACAGGTCTACCCTTCTCCGGGGCGACCGCCAGAGGCCAGGTCTACCTGGCTCCGGGCCTGGCCGGCCGGCCGGCGGCATCCGCCTACCGCCGGAGAGGAGGGCGCTGCATCGGCCCTTTGCGCCGGGGTGAACAAGGCTACCCCTCTTCCTGACGGCCGCTGGAGACCTCGTCTACCTGGCTCTGTGGCCTGCCGGCCGTCCCGCGCCATCCACAAACCGCCGGAGAGGAGGGCACTGCAGCTGCCCGCGGCGCTGGGGTGAACAAGTCTAGCCTTCTTCGGTGCAGCCGCCAAAGACCAGGTCTATCCGGCTCTGGGGCCGGCCGGCCGGCATCATCCACCTGCCGCCGGCGGGGAGGGCGTTGCAGCGGCCCGTAGCGCAGGGGTGAACAGGTCTACCCTTCTCCGGGGAGGATGCCGAAAACCAGGTCTACCAGGCTTTGGGGCCGGCCGGCCGCCGGACTCCAGCTGCCGCCGCCGGCGAGGCCAGAGACCAGGTCTACCCGGCTCAAGGGCCGGCCCGCCGGCCGGCGGCATCCGCCTGCAACCGGCGGAGAGGGCGCTGCAGTGGCCCCCGGCGCCTGGGTAAACAAGTCTACCCTTCTCCATTGCGGTCGCCGGAGACCTGGTCTACCCGGCTCCGGGCCCAACCTACTGGCCGGCGGCATCCGCCTGACGCCGGTGAGTAGGGCGCTTCAGCGGCCCGCGGCGCCGGGGTGTACAGGTCTACCCTTCTTCGTTGCGGTCGCCAAAGATCTGGTCCACCCGGCTCCGGGGCCGGCCTATTGGCCGGCGGCATCCGCCTGCTGCGGCGGGGAGTGCGCTGAAGCGACCCGTTGCGCCGGGGTGAACAAGTCTACCCTTCTCTGGGGCGGCCGCAGGAGACCAGGTCTAACCGGCTACGGGGCAGGCTGGCCAGCCGGCGGCATCTGCCTTCCGCCAGAGAGGAGGGCGTTGCAGAGGCCCGCAGCGCCAAAGTGAACAGATCTACCCTTCTCCGGGGCGGCTGCAGGAGACCAGGTCTACCCAGCTCCTGGGCCGGCCGGCGGCCATCGGCATCCGCCTGCTGCAGGCGGGGAGGGCGCTGCAGCGCCCCGTGGCGCCGGGTTGAACAGGCCTACCTTTCTTGTGGCCGCCCCGGTGAAGGGTAGACCAGTACACCCTGGAGCCGCGGGCGACTGCAGCGCCCTCTTGGGCGGCTGCATGTGGATCCCGCCGGCCGGCCGGCCCCGTAGACGTGTAGACCTGGTCTCCGGCGGCCGCCACAAAGAAAGGTAGGCCTGTTAACCACGGCGCCACGGGCAGCTGCAGCGCCCTCCTCTCCTGCGGCAGGTGGATGGCGCCGGGCGGCCGGCAGCCCACAGAGCCAGGTAGACCTGGTGTCCTGCGACTGCCAGAAAGAGGGGTAGACCTGTTCTCCTGTGCACCGCGAGTCGCTGCAGCGCCCTCCCTGCCTGCATCAGGTGGATGCTGCCGGCCGGCCTGCCGGCCCCGGAGCCAGGTAGACCTGGTTTCCTGCGTCTGCCCCGGAGAAGGGTTGACCTGTTCACACCGGCGCCGTGGGCCGCTGCAGCGCCCTGCTTGCTGGCGAGCGGCGGATGGAGCTGCCTAGACGGCCGGCCTCGGACGGGGAAGACCTGGTCTGAGGCGTCCGCCCCAGGGAAGGGTAGACCTGTTCAGCACCGCGCCGCAGGTCGCTGCAGCGCCCTCCCATTCTGGCGGAAAGAAAATTCTGCCGGCCGGCCGGTCGGCCCCGGAACCGGGTAGACCTAGTCTCCGGCAGCCGCCACAAAGAAGGGTAGACCTGTTCACCACGGCGCCACAAGCCTCTGCAGCTCCCTCCCCGCCGGCAGAAGGCGGATGCCGATGGTTGGCCGGCCGGCCCAGGAGCCGGGTAGATGTCATCTCCGGTGGCCGCCTCGGAGATGGGTAGACCTGTTCACCCCGGCGCCGCGGGCCGCAGCAGCGCCCTCCACGCCGGCAGCAGGCGGATGCTGCCGGCAGGCCAGCCGGCCCTGGATCCGGGTAGACCTGGTCTCTGGCTGCTGACCCGGAGAAGGGTAGACCTGTTCACCCCGGGGCTGCGAGCCGCTTCAGCGCCCTCCCCTCCGGCGGAAGGCGGATGCCGCCGGACGGCCACTCGGCCCTGGATCCGGGTAGGCTTGGTCTCCGGCCGCCGCCCCAGAGAAGGGTAGACGTGTTCACGCCTCAGCCGTGGGCCGCTGCAGCGCCCTCGCTGGCAGCGGCAGGTGGATCCCGCTCGCCGGCCGGACCAGGAGTCGGGTAGACCTGGTCTCCGGCTGCCGACCCGGAGAAGGGTGGACCTGTTCACCCTGGTGCCGCAGGCCACAGCAGCGCCCTCCCTGCCGGCGGCAGGCGGATGCCACCGGCCGGCCGGGCGGCCCCGGAGCTGGGTAGACCTGGTCTCCGGCGGTCGCCCGGAGAAGAATAGACCTGTTCACGCCGGCACCGCGGACCGCTGCAGCGGCCTCCCCTCCGGCGACAGGCGGATGCCGCCGGTTGGTCGGCCGGCCGGCCCCGTAGCCGGTTAGACCAGGTCTCCAGCGGTCGCCCGGAGAAGGGTAGATCTGTTCACCCCAAAGCTGCATGCCGCTGCAGTGACCTCCCATTCCGCCTGAAGGCGGATTCCGTTGTCCGGCCGACCGGCCCCAGAGCAGGGTAGACCTAGTCTCCGGCGGCCGCCACAAAGACAAGTAGACCTGTTCCATACTGCGCCGCAGGCTGCTGCGGCGCACTCCCCTTTCAGCGGAAGGCAGATTCCGCCTATCGGCCGGCCGGCCCAGGAGCCGGGTAGACCTGGCCTCTGGCGGCCGCAACAAGGAGGGGTAGACCTGTTCACCCCATTGCCACCGGCCACTGCAGTGCCCTCCCCGCCGCTGTTAGGCGGATGACGCTGGCCGGTGGCCGGCCCCGGAGTCGGGAAGACCTGGTCTCCGGCTGCCGACCCGGAGAAGGGTGGACCTGTTCACCCTGGTGCCGCAGGCCGCTGCAGCGCCCTCCCTGCCGGCGGCAGGCGGATGCCGCCGGCCGGCCGGGCGGCCCCTGAGCCGGGTAGACCCTGTCTCCGGTGGCCGCCCCGGAGAAGGGAAGACCTGTTCATTCCAGAGTGGCGGGCCGCTGCAGCGCCCTCGCCGCCGGCGGCAGGTGACTCCCGCCGGCCGACTGGACCCGGAGGCGGGTAGACCTGGCCTCCGTTGGCCGCCCCAGAAAAGGGTAGAACTGTTCACCCCGGGGCCGCGGGCCGCTGCAGCGCCCTCCTCACCGCCGGCAGGCGGATGGTGCCGGCTGGCCTGCCGGCCCCGGAGCCGGGTAGACCTGGTCTCCAGTGGCCGCCCCGGAGAAGGCTAGACCTGTTCACTCCGACGCCGCAGGCCGCTGCAGCGCCCTTCCCGCTGGCGATAGGCGGATGCCGCCGGCCGGCCGGCCGGCCCCGGAGCCGTGTAGACCTGGTCTCCGGCGGTCGCTTGGAGAATTGTAGACTTGTTCACCCCAGCGCCGCGGGCCGCTGCAGCGCCCTCCTCTCCGGCAGAAGGTGGATGGTGCGGGCCGGCCGGCAGGCCATGGAGCCAGGGAGACCTGGTCTCCGGCGGCCGCCACAAAGAGGGGTAGAGCTGTTAACACCGGTGCCGCAGGCCTCTGCAGCGCCCTTCTGGTCGGCGGCAAGCGGATGCCGCCGGACGGCTGGCCGGCCCCAAAGCCCGGTAGACCTGGTCTCCGTCTACCGACCCGGAGAAGGGTAGAGCTGTTCACCCCTGTGCCGCAGGCCGCTGCAGCGCCCTCCCCGCTGCAGGCAGGCGGATGCCGAAGGCCGGCCGGCCGGCCCCAGAGCCGGGAAGACCTGGTCTCTGGCAAACGCCCCGGAGAAGACTAGACCTGTTCACCCCGGCGCCGCGGGCCGCTGCAGCGCCCTCCACGCCGGCAGCAGGCAGATGCTGCCGGCCGGACGGCCAGACCCGTAGACGGGTAGACCTGGTCCCCGGAGGCAGACTCAGAGAAGGGTAGATCTGTTCACGCCAGCGCCGCGAGCTCCTGCAGCGCCCTCCCCTCCGGCGGCAGGCGGATGCTGCGGGCCGTCCGGCCAGCCCCAAAGTCGGGTAGACCTGGTCTCCAGCGGCCGCCCTGGTGAAGGGTAGACCTGTTCACCCTGGCGCCAGGCCGCTGCAGCGCCCTCTCTGCCGGCAACAGGCAGATGCCGCCGCCGGCCGGCCGGCCCCAGAGACGGGTAGACATGGTCTCCGCCGGCAACCCCGGAGAAAGGTAGACCTGTTCACCCAGGCGCCGCGGGCCGCTGTAGCGCCCTTCCCTCATGCGGCAGGCGGATGCCACCGGCCGGCCGGCTGGCCCTGGAGCCGGGTAGACCTGGTCTCTGTTGGCCGCCACAAAGAAAGGTTAGACGTGTTCACCCCGGCGCCACGGGTCGCTGCAGCGCCCTTCGCGCTGGCGGCAGGTGGATCCCGCTGTCCGGCCGGCCACTGACTCGGGTAGACCTGGTCTCCAGTGGCCGCCCCGGTGAAGGGTAGACCTGTTCAACGCAGCGCGTCAGGCCGCTGAAGCGCCCTCCAGCCGGCCGCAGGCGGATGCCGCCGGCCCGCCATCTGACCTCGAAGCCGTGTAGACCCGGTCTTCGGCGGCCGCCCCGGAAAAGGCTAGACCTGTTCACCACGGCGCAGCGGGCCGCCGCTGCGCCCTTCCCGCCGGCCGCAGGCGGATGCCAATGGCCGGCCGGTCGGCCCCGGAGCCGGGTAGACCAAGTCTCGGGCGGCCGCACGGGAAAAGGGTAGACCTTTTCACCCTGGCGCCGCTAGCCACTGCAGCGCCCTCCCCTCCGGCAGGCTGGCGGGTTGGCCCCGGAGCTGCGTAGACCTGGTCTCCGGCGGCCGACCCGGAGAAGGGTAGACCTGTTCACCCTGGAGCCGCAGGCCGCTGCAGCTCCCTCTCCGCCGGTCGCAGGCCGACGCCGCCAGCGGGCCGTCCGAACCCAGATCCGGGCAGACCCAGTCTTCGGCGGCCAACACAGAGAGGAGTAGACCTGTTCACCCCGGCGCCGCGGGCCGCTGCTGCGCCCTCCCGGCCGGCAGCAAGCGGATGTTGCCGAACGGCCGGACGTCCCCGGAGCCGGGTAGCCCTGGTCTCCGGTGGCCGCCCCGTGAAGGGGAGACATGCTCGCCCAGGCGCCGCTGGCCGCTGCATCGCCCTCCCCGCCGGCCGCAGGCGGATGTCGCTGACCGTCCGGCCGTCCCAGGAACCGGGTAGACCAGGTCTCCGGCGGCCATCCGGGAAAAGGGAAGACCTGTTCACCCTGGCGCCGCTGGCCGCTGCAGAGCCCTCCTCTCCGGCGTCAAGCGGATGCCGACGGCCGGGCGTCCGACCCCAGATCTGGGTAGACCTGGTCTCCGGTGGCCGTCACAATGAAGGTAGACCTGTTCACCCTGGCACTACGGGCCGCTGCAGCGCCCTCACCGCTGGCATCAGGTGGATGCCGCCGGCGATGTGCCAGCCCCGGACCCGGAGCCGGGTAGACATGGTCTCCGGTGGCCTCCCTGAAGAAAGTTAGGCCTGTTCACCCTGGCGTTGCTGGCCGCTGCAGCGCCCTCCCCACCAGGGTTAGTTGTATACCGCCGGCCAGGCGGCGGGCCCCGGAGCCGGGTAGACCTGGTCTTTGGCGGCCGCCTCGGAGAAGGGTAGACCTTTCCACCCTGGCGCTGCGGGCCGCAGCAGCGCCCTCCACGCCGGCAGCAGGCAGATGCCGCTGGCCTGCAGGCTGACCCGGAGCCGGGTAGACCTGGACTCTGGCGGCCACTCTGGTGAAGGGTAGACCTGTTCACCCCGGCATCGTGGGCCGCTGCAGCGCCCTCCCAGCCGGCAGCAGGCGGATCCCGCCGACCGGCTTCACTGGAGCCGAGGAGACCTGGTTTCCGGGGGTCGCCCAGGATAAGGGTACACCTGTTCACCCCGACGCCGTCGGGCGCTGCAGCGCCCTCCTCTCCGGTGGCAGGCGGATGCCGCCGGCAGGCCGGCCGGCCCCGTAGCCGGGTAGACCTGGTCTTCGACTGCCGCCCCGGAGAAAGGTATTCCAGTTCATGCCTACGCTGCGAGCAGCTGCAGTGCCCTCCCCGCCGGTGGCAGGCAGAAGTCACCGGACGGCTGGCCGGCCCCGGAACCGGGTTGACCTTGTCTCCAGCGGCCGCCCCGGGGAAGGGTAGACCTCTTCACCCCGGCGCCGCGGGAGGCTGCAGCGCCCTCCATGCCGGCAGCAGGCAGATGCCGCCGGCCGGCTGGCCGGCCCCGGTGTCAGGTATACTTGGTCTCTGGCGGTCGCCCCGGAGAAAGGTAGACCTGTTCATGCCTACGCCGCAAGCCGCTGCAGTGCCCTCCCCCCGGCGTCAGGGGGATCCCGCCGGCTCGCCGGCTTCGGAGGCGGGTAGACCTGGTCCCTGGCGGCCGACCCGGAGAAGGATAAACCTGTTCATCCCGGCGCCACGGGCCACTGTAGCGCCCTCCCCGCCAGCGACAGGTGGATGCCGATGGCTGGCCTGCCGGCCCCAAAACCGGGTAGACCTGGTCTCCTGAGGCCACCCCAGAGAAGGGTAGACCTGTTCACGCCGGCGCCTCAAGCCGCTGCAGCGCAATCCCCGCTAGCGGCAGACAGATGCCGCCGGCCGGCCGTCCCCGAAGCCAGGTAGGTCTGGTCTCTGGCGGTCGCCTCGGTAAAGGGTAGACCTGTTCACCCAGGCGCCGCTGGCCGCGGCAGCGCCCTCACCGCCAGCGGCAGGCGGTTGCCGCCGGACAGCCGGCCGGCCTCGGAGCAGGGAAGACCTTGTCTCCTGTGGCCGCCCCGGAGAAAGGTAGACCTGTTCACCCCGGCGCTGCGGGCCGCTGGAGCACCCTCCCCTCCAGGGTTAAGTGGATGCCGCCGGCCGGACGGCGTACCCCGGAGCCGAGTAGACCTGGTCTCCGGGGGTTTCCCCAGAGAAGGGTACACCTGTTCACCCCAGCGCCGTTGGGCGCTGCAGCGCCCTCCTCTCCGGCCGCCGGCGGATGCCGCTGGCAGGCCGTCTGGCCCCAGAGCTGGGTAGACCTAATCTCCGGCGGCCGCCCCGGAAAAGGGTAGACCTGTTCACCCAGGCGCCACGGGCCGCTGCAGCTCCCTCTCCGCCGGTCGCAGACCGACACCGCCAGCGGGCCGTCCGATACCCGGATCCGGGCAGACCCGGTCTTCGGCGGCCGACCCGGAGAGGAGTAGACCTGTTCACGCCAGCGCCGCGGGCCGCTGCTGCGCCCTCCCGGCCGGCTGCAAGCGGATGTTGCCGAACAGCCGGCCTGCCCTGGAGCCAGGTAGACGTGGTCTCCGGTTGCCAAACTGGAGAAGGGTAGACCTCTTCACCCTGGTGCCCCAGGCCGCTGCAGCGCACTCCCCGCCGGCGGCAGGTGGATGCCGCAGGTCGGCCGGACGTCCCTGAAGCCGGGTAGCCCTGGTCTCCGGCGGCCGCCCCGTGAAGGGGAGACATGTTCGCCCAGGCGCCACGGTCCGCTGCATCGCCCTCCCCGCCGGCGTCACGCGGATGTCGCTGACCGTCCGGCCATCCCCGGAACCGGGTAGACATAATCTCCAGTGGCGGCCCCGGAGAACGGTAGACCTGTTCACCCCAGCGCCGTGGGCCGCCGCGGCACCCTCCCCGCCGGCCGCAGGCAGATGCCGCCGGCCGGGCGTCCGACCTTGGAGCCTGGTAGACGCGGTCTTCGGCGGCCGACCCGAAGAAGGGTAGACTTGTTCACCCCGGCGCCACGGGCTGCTGCTGCGCCCACCCCGCCGGCCGCAGGCGGATGCCGATGGCAGGTCGGCCGGCCCCTGAGCCGGGTAGACCAGGTCTCTGGCGGCCATCCGGGAAAAGGGTAGACCTGTTCACCCTGGCGCCGCTGGCCGCTGCAGAGCCCTCCTCTCCAGCGTCAAGCGGATGCCGACGGCCGGCCGGCCGGCCCCGGATCCGGGTAGACCTGGTCTCCGGCGGCCGTCACAATGAAGGTAGACCTGTTCACCCTGGCGCTATGGGCCGCTGAAAGCGCCCTCACCGCCGGCGTCAGGCGGATGCCGCCGGCCGATATGCCGGCCCCGGACCCGGAGGCGGGTAGACCTGGTCTCCGGTGGCCTCCCTGAAGAAGGTTAGGCATGTTAACCCTTGCGCTGCGGGCCGCTGCAGTGCCCTCCCCACCAGGGTTAGGTGGATGCCGCCGGCCTAGCGGCAGGCCCCGGAGCCAGGGAAAACCTGGTCTCCGGCGGCCGCCCCGGAGAAGGGTAGACCTTTCCACCCCGGCGCTGCAGGTTGCAGCAGCGCCCTCCCCGCCGGCAGCAGGCAGATGCCGCTGGCCTGCAGGCTGACCCGGAGCCGGGTAGACCTGGACTCTGGCGGCCACTCTGGTGAAGGGTAGACCTGTTCACCCCGGTGCCGTGGGCCGCTGCAGCGCCCTCCCAGCCGGCGGCAGGGGGATGCCGCCGGCAGGCCGGCCGTCCCCAGAGCTGGGTAGCCCTGGTCTCCGGCGGCCACCCCGTGAAGGGGACACATGTTCGCCCAGGCGCCGCGGGCCGCTGCATCGCCCTCCTCGCCTACCGCAGGCGGATGTCGCTGACCGTCCGGCCGTCCCCAGAACCGGGTAGATCTGGACTCTGGCGGCCACTCTGGTGAAGGTTGGACCTGTTCGCCCCGGCGCCGTGGGCCGCTGCAGCACCATCCCCTTCCGGCGGAAGGTAAATGACACCGGCCGGCAGGCCGGCCCGAGACCCGGGTAGACCTGGTCTCCGGCGGCTGCCCCGGAGAATGGTAGACCTGTTCACCCCGGCGCCACAGGCCACTGCGGCGCCCTCCCCGCCAGCGGCAGGCGGATGATGCCGGCTGGCCGGCCGGCCCCGGAATCGGGTAGGCCTGGTCCCTGGCGGCCGCCCCGGAGAAGGATAGACCTGTTCACCACCACGCTGCGGGTCGCTGCAAGCTATCCCCTTGCGGTGGAAGGCGGATTCTGCCGCCGGAGGGCGGCCCCAGACCTGGGTAGACCTGGTCTCCGGCGGCCGACCCGGAGAAGGTTAGACCTGTTCACCCTGGCAGGGCAGGCCGCTGCTGAGCCCTCCCCGCCGGCGGCAGGCGGATCCCGCTGGCCGGCCGGCCGACCCCAGAGCCGGGTAGACCTGGTCTCCGGCGGCCGCCCTGGAAAAGGGTAGACTTGTTCACCCAGGCGCCGCACACCTCGGCAGCGCCCTCTCCGTCAGCGGCAGGGGGATGCCGCCGGACGGCCGGTCAGCCTCGGAACAGGGAAGACCTGGTCTCCAGTGGCCGCCCCGGAGACGGGTAGACCTGTTCACGCCGGCGCCTCAAGCCGCTGCAGCGCCCTCCCCGCCGGCAGCAGGCGGATCCCACCGACAGGCTTCCCTGGAGCTGGGTAGACCTGGTCTCCGGGGGCGCCCCGGAGAAGGGTACACCTCATCACCCCGGCGCTGTCGGGCGCTGCAGCGCCCTTCTCTCCGGTGGCAGGCGGATGCCGCCGGCAGTCCGGCCGGCCCCAGAGCTGGGTAGACCTGGTCTTCATCGGCCGCACTGGGGAAGGGTAGACCTCTTCACCCCGGCGCCGCGGGCCGCTGCAGCGCCCTCCACGCCGGCGGCAGGCGGATGCCACCGGCCGGGCTTCCGACCCCGGAGCCTGGTAGACGCGGTCTTCGGCGGCCGACCCGGAGAAGGGTAGACCTGTTCACCCCGGCACCGCGGGCCGGTGGTGCACCCACCCCGCTGGCCGCAGGCGGATGCCGATGGCAGGTTGGCCGGCCCTGGACCCGGGTAGACCAGGTCTCCGGCGGCCGTCCGGGAAAAGGGTAGGCCTGTTCACCCTGGCGCTGCTGGCCGCTGCAGAGTCCTTCTCTCCGGCGTCAAGTAGATGCCGCCGGCCGACCAGCCAGCCCCGGATCCGGGTAGACCTGGTCTCCGGTGGCCTCCCCGAAGAAGGTTAGAACTGTTCACGCCAGCGGTGCGGGCGGCTGCAGCGCCCTCCCCTCCAGGGTTAGGTGGATGCCGCCGGCCGGGCGGCAGGCCCCGAAGCCGGGTTGACTTGGTCCCTGGCGGCCGCCCCGGAGAAGGATAGACCTGTTCACCACCATGCCGCGGGTCGCTGCAGCGCCATCCCCTTCCGGCGGAAGGAAGATGCGGCGGCGGGCAGGCCGGTGGCAGACCCGGATGGACCTGGTCTCCGGCGGCCGCCCCGGAGAATGGTAGACCTGTTCACCCCGGCGCCACGGGCCACTGCAGCGCCCTCTCAGCCAGCGGCAGACGGATGCCTCCGGCTGGTTGGCCGGCCCCGGAGCCAGGAAGACCTGGTCTCAGGCTGCCGCCCTGGAGAAAGGCAGACCTGTTCACCCCGGCGCTACGGGCCGCTGTAGCGCCTCCCCGCCGGCGGCAGGTGGATGGCGCCGGCAGGCCGGCAGGCCCCGGAGCCAGGTAGACCTGGTCTCCAGGGGCCGCCACAAAGAATAGTAGAAATGTTCAACCCGGTGCCGCCGGTCGCTGCAGCGCCCTCCCCGCTGGCGGCAGGTGGATGCTGCTGGCCGGCCGGCCGGCACTGGAGCTGGGTAGACCGGGACTCCGGCGGCCGCCCCCTGGAAGGGTAGACCTGATCACCCTGGCGCCGAGGGTCGCTGCAGCACCCTCCCCGCCGGCAACAGGCGGATGCCGCTGACAGGCCAGCCGGCCCCAGACCCGGGTAGACATGGTCTCCGGCGGCAACCCCGGAGAAGGGCAGACCTGTTCACCCAGCGCCGCTGGCCGCTGCAGCTCCGTCCCCTCATGCGGCCGGCGGATGCCGCCAGCCGGCCTGCCGGCCCTGGAGCGGGGTAAACCTGGTCTCCGGCGGCCGCCCCGGAGAATGGTAGACCTGTTCACCTGGGAGCCGCGGGCCGCTGCAGCGCCCTCTCCGGCGGCGGCAGGTGGATCCCGCCGGCGGGCCGGCTCGGGAACCAGATAGACCTGCTCTCCGGCGGCCGCCACAAAGAAAGGTAGGCCTGTTTACCCAGGTGCCACGGGCCGCTGCAGCGCCCTCCCTGCCAATGGAAGGTGGATGCCGCCGGCCGGCTGGCCGACCCCGGAACCGGGTAGACCAGCGGTTGCCACAAAGAAAGGTAGACATGTACACCCAGCGCTGCTGGCCGCTGCAGCTCCCTTCCCTCATTCGGCAGATGAATGCACCCGGCTGGCCTGCCGTCCCCGGAGCCGGTTAAACCTGGTCTCCGGTGGCCGCGTCGGAGCCGGGTAGACCTGGTCTCAGGCGGCCGCCCCAGAGAAGGGTTGACCTGTTCACCCCGGAGCCGCAGGCCGCTGCAGCGCCCTCACCGGCGGCGGCAGGTGGATGACGCCGGACGGGCAGTCGGCCCCGGAGCTGGCTAGAACTGGTCTCTGGCGGCCGCCCCGGAGAAGGGTATACCTGTTCACCCCGGCGCCGCGGGCTGCTGCAGCACCCTCCTCGCCTGTGTAAGGCGGTTTCCGCCGGCCAGCCGGCCGGCCCCAGAGCCAGAAAGACCTGGTCTCCGGCGGCCGCCCCGGAGAAGGGTACACCTGTTTGCCTTGAAGCCGGAGGCCGCTGAAGTGCCCTCGCCGGCGGCGGCAGGTGGATCCCGCTGGACGGCCCACCACGGACCCGTGTAGACCTGGTCTCCAGCGGCCGCCCTGGAGGAGGGTAGACCTGTTCACCACCGTTCTCCGGGCCGCTGCAGCACCCTCCCCTCTGGCGTCAGGCGGACGCCGCCGGCCGGCCGGCCGGCCCCAGAGCTGGGTAGACCTGGTCTCCAGCGGCCACCCCGGAGAAGGGCACACCTGTTTACCATGGAGCTGCAGGCCGCTGAAGCGCCCTCGGGGGCAGCAGCATGTGGATCCCGCCAGCCAGCCGGTCACGTACCTTGGAGAGAACTGGTCTCCAGCGGCCGCCCCGGAGAAGGGTAGACCTGTTCACGACCGCGCTGCAGGCGGATGCAGCCCACTCCTCTTCCGGCGAAAGGCAGATTTGGCCGGCCGGCCGGCAGGCCCAGGATCCGGGTGAACTTGGTCTCCTGCGGCCGCCCCGGAGAAGGGTCGACCTGTTCACTCCGGCTCCGCGGGCTGCTACAGCATCCTCCCCGCCGGCAGTAGGCGGATGCCGCCAGCCGGCCATTGGCCCAGTAGCCGGGTAGACCTGGTCTCCAGCGGCCGCCTCGAAGAAGGTTAGACCTGTTCACTCCGGCGCCGCGGGCTGCTGCAGCGCCCTCCTCTCCGGCAGTAGGCGGATGCCACCACCTGGCCGGCCGGAGCCGGAGCCGGATAGACCTGGTCTGCGGCAGCCACCTTGGGGAAGCGTAGGCCTGTTCATCCCAGCCCCGCGGGCCAATGCAGCGCCCTCCCCGCCGGCAGCAGGAGCATGCCGCCGGCCGGCTGGCCGGCCCCGTAGCCGGGTAGACCTGGTCTCCGGCGGCCGCCCCAGTAAAGAATAGACCTGTTCGACCCGGCGCCGCAGGCTGCTGCAACGCCCTCATCTTCGGCGGAAGTCGGAGGCCGCCAGCCGGCCGGCCGGCCGGCCCCAGAGCCGTGTAGACTTGCTCTCCAGCTGCCGCCGCTACAAAGGGTAGACCCGTACACCCCGGTGCCGCGGGCCGCTGCAGCGCCCTCTCCACCTGTGGCAGGTGGATGCCACCGGCCGGCTGGCCGACCCCCGAGCCGGGTAGACCTGGTCTCCGGCGGCTGCCCCGGAGAAGGGTAGATTTGTTCACTGCAGCGATGTGGGCCGCTGCAGCTCCCTCCCCTCTGGCGGAAGACGAATGCCACCGACCGGCCTGTTGGCCCCCGAGCCGGGTAGACCTGGTGTCCGGCAGCCGCCCCAAATAATGGTAGACCTGTTCACCATCACGCCGCGGGCTGCTGCAGCCCCCTCCCCTTCCGGCGGAAGGTAGATTCCACCGGCCAGCCGGCTGGCCCCGGAGCCGGATAGACCTGGTCTCCGGCGGCCGACCCGAAGAAGGGTATACATTTTCACCCCAGTGCCGCAGGCAGCTGCTGCGCCCTCCCCTGTCGGGAACAGGCAGATGCCGCCGGCCGGCCGGACGACCCCGGAGCCGGGGAAGACCTGGTCGCCGGCGGTTGACCCGGAGAATGGTATACATTTTCATCCCGGTGCCGCAGGCAGCTGCTGCGCCCTCCCCTGCCGGGAACAGGCAGATGCTGCCGGCCGGCCGGACGACCCCGGAGCCGGGGAAGACCTGGTCTCCGGCAGCCGCCCCGGAGTAGGGTAGATCTGTTCACCCAGCGCCGCAGGGCCGCTGCAGCTCCCTCCCCTCCGGCAGCGGGCGGAAGCCGCCGGCTGGCCTTCCGGCCCCGGAGCCGGGTAAACATGGTCTCAAGAGCCCGCCCCGGAGAAGGTTATACCTTTTCACCCCGGCGCCGCGAGATGCTGCAGTGCCCTCCCTGCCGGCAGAAGGCGGATGCCGCCGGCCGGCTGGCCGGCCCCGGAGCCGGGTAGACCTGGTCTCCAGAGTCCACCCCGGAGAAGGGTAGACCTGTTCACCCCTGAGCCATGGGCCGCTGCAGCGCCGTCCAAGCCGACGGCAGGCGGATGCCGCCTATTGCCTGGCCGGCCCTGGAGCCAGGTAGACCTGGTCTCTGGCGGCCGCCCCAGAGAAGGGTCGACCTGTTCAGCCCGGTGCCGCGGGCCGCTTCAGCTCCCGCCTCGCCGGCGGCAGGCGGATGCTTCCGACCGGCTGGCTGGCCCCGTAGCCGGGTAGACCTGGTCTCTGGCGGCCGCCCCAGAGAACGGTAGACTTGTTCACCACCGCTCCGCGTGCCGCTGTAGCGCCCTCCCCCTCCGGTGGACGGCAGATTCCCTAGGCCGGCTGGCCGGCCCCAGAGCCTGGTAGACCTGGTCTCCGGCGGCCGCCCCAGAGAACGGTAGACTTGTTCACCACCGCTCCGCGTGCCGCTGTAGCGCCCTCCCCTTCCGGCGGACGGCGGATACCCCAGGCCGGCCGGCTGGCCCCGGAGCCTGGTAGACCTGGTCTCCGACGGCCACTACAAATAAGGGTAGACCTGTTAACCCTGGCGCAGCGGGCTGCTGCAGCGCCCTCCCCGCCGGCGGCAGGCAGATGCGAATGGCTGGCCGGCCGGCCACGGAGCCGGGCAGACCTGGTCTCCGGCGGCCGCCCCGGAGAAGGGTAGACCTAAACACCCCCGTGCTGCGGGCCGTTGCAGCTCCCTCTCCACCTGTGGCAGGCGGATGCCACCGGCCGGCCGGCCGGCCCCGCAGCTGGGTAGACCTGATCTCCGGCAACCGCCCTGGAAAAGGGTCGATCTGTTCACTCTTGCGCCGCGAGCCACTGCAGCGCCCTCCTCTTCGGCGGAAGTCGGATGCCCCCGGCAGGCCGGCCCCAGAGCCGGGTAGACCTGGTCTCCGGCGGCCGCCCTGGAGAACGGAAGCCCTATTCACTCCGGCGCCCTGGGCTGCTGCTGCGCCCTCCTCTCCGGTGGAAGGCGGATGCCGCCGGCCGGCCAGCAAGCCCCGGCACCAGGTAGACTTGGTCTCCGGCGGCCGCCACAAAGAAAGGTAGACCTGTTAGCACCGCCGACACTAGCCGCTGCAGCCCCCTCTGCGCCGGTGGCAGGTGGATGGCGCCGGCCGGCCGGCCGGCCCCGGGGCCAAGTAGACCTGGTCTCCGGCGGCCGACCTGGAGAAGGGTAGACCTGTTCGCCCAGCGCTGCGGGCCGCTGCAGCTCCCTCCCCTTCTGGCGGAAGGCGGATGCCGCCAGCCGGCCAGCCCCGCAACCGAGTAGACCTGGTGTCCGGCGGTCGACCCGGAGTAGGGTAGACCTGTTCGCCCAGCGCCGCGGGCCGCTGCAGCTCCCTATCGTTCTGGCGGAAGGCAGATGCCGCCAGCCGGCCGGCCCCGCAACAGAGTAGACCTGGTCCCCTGGCGGCCGACCCGGAGTAGGGTAGACCTGTTGACCACCCCGCCGCGGGCCGCTGCAGCCCCCTCCTTTTCCGGCGGAAGGCGGATTTTGCCGGCCGGCCAGCCGGCCCCGGATCCGGGTACACCTGGTCTCCGGCGGCCGCCACAAAGAAAGGTAGACCTGTTAACACCGGCGCCACGGGCCGCTGCAGCACCCTGTCCGCTGGCGGCAGGTGGGTGTCGCAGGCCGGCCGGCAGGCCCTGGGCTGGGTAGACCTGTTCTTCGGCGGCCGCCCCGGAGAAGGGTAGTCCTGTTCACCCCGGCGCCGCGTGCTGCTGCAGCGCTCTCCTCTCTGGCGGTAGGCGGATGCCGCCGGCCGGCCAGCCCGCCCGGAGCCAGGTAGACCTGGACTTCGGCGGCCGCCCCGGAGAAGGATAGACCTGTTCACCCCGGCGCCACGGGCCGTTGCAGCGCCCTCCCCGCCAGCGGCAGGTGGATGCTGCCTCCTGGACGGCCGGCCCCGGAGCCAGTTAGACCTCGTCTCCGGCGGCCGCCCCAGAGAAGGGTAGACCTGTTTACCCTGGCGACGCGGGCTGTTGAAGCGCCCTCCTATCCGGCGGAAGGCGGATGTCGCTGGCTGGCCGTCCGGCCCCGGAGCTGGGTAGACCTGGTCTCCGGCGGCCGCACTGGAGAAGGGTAGACCTGTTCATTCCAGCGCCGCGGGCCGCTGCATCGCCCTCCTCTCCGGCAGAAGGCGGATGCTACCGGCCGGCCCGCCAGCCCCGGAGTCGGGTAGACCTGGTGTCCGGCAGCCGCCCCGGAGAAGGGTAGACCTGTTCACCCCCGCGCCGAGGGACTGCTGCAGAGCCCTCCTATCCCGCTGTAGGTGGATGCCGCTGGCTGGCCTGCCGGCCCCAGATTCGGGTAGACCTGGTCTCAAGAGGCCGCCCGGGAGAAGGGTAGACTGCTTCACCCCGGTGCCGCAAGCCGCTGCAGCGCCCTCCCCTCCTATGGCAGGCGAATGCCGCCGGCTGCCTGGCCGGCCCCGGAGCCGGGTAGACCTGGTCTGCAGCGGCCGCCCCAGAGAAGGGTATACCTGTTCACCCCGGCGCTGAGGGCCGCTGCAGCGCCCTCCGTGCCGGCAGGAGGCGGATGCCGCCGGCCTGCCGGCCGGCCCCGTAGCCGGGTAGACTTGTTCTCCGGCAGCGGCCCGGAAGAAGGATAGACCTCTTCACCCCGGCACCGCGGGCCGCTGCAGCGCCCTGCTCTCCGGCGGTAGGAGGGTGCCGCCGGCCGGACAGTGGGCCCCTGAGCCGGATAGCCCTGTCCTCCGACGGCCGCCCTGGAGAAGGGTAGACCTCTTCACACCGGCGCCACGGGCCGCTTCAGCGCCCTCCTCTCCGGCGGAAGGTGGATGCCACCGGCCCGCTGGCCGGCCCCAGAGCTGGGTAGATCTGGTCTCCAGAGGCCGCCCCGGAGAAGGGAAGACCTGTTCACCCCAGAGCCATGGCCCGCTGCAGCGCCCTCCAAGCCGACGGCAGGCGGATTCCGCCTCCCGGTTGGCCGGCCCCGCAACCGAGTAGACCTGGTCCCCTGGCGGCCGACCCGGAGAAGGGTATACCTGTTCACCACCGCGCCGTGGGCTGCTGCAGCCTCCTCCCCTTCCGGCGGAAGGCGGATGCCGCCGGCCGGCAGAGCGGACCCGGAGCCGGGTACACCTGGTCTTCGGCGGCCGCCCTGGAGAAGGGTAGACCTGTTCACTCAGGCGCCCCCGTCCGCTGCAGCGCTATCCCCGACGGCGGCAGGTGGATGCCGCCGTTAGCCGGCAGGTCGGCCCTGGAGCCGGGAAGACTTCGCCTCCAGCAGCCGCCCTGGAGAAGGGTAGACCTGTTCACCACCGCGCCGCGGACGCTGCAGCCCCCTCCTCTTCCGGCGGAAGGCGGATTCCGCCGGCCGGCCGGAAGGCCCCGGATCCGGATACAACTGGTCTCCGGCGGCCGCCCCCAAGAAAGGTAGACCTGTTAACTCCGGCGCCACAGGCCGCTGCAGCGCCCTCTTTGCCGGCGGCAGGTGGGATTTGCTGGCCGGCCGGCAGGCCCCGGAGCTGGGTAGACCTGTTCTCCGGTGGCCACCCCGGAGAAGGGTAGACCTGTTCACCCCTAGGCCCCGGGCCGCTGCAGCGCCCTCCTCTCCGGCTGAAGGCGGATGCTGCCAGCCGGCCGGCCGGCCCGGAGCCGGGTAGACCTGGCCTCCGGCGGCCGCCCCAGAGAAGGATAGACGTGTTTAGCCTTGCGACGCGGGCTGTTGAAGTGCCTCCTATCCTGCGGTAGGCAAATGCCGCCTGCCCGGCCGGCCCGGCCCAGAGCCGGATAGACCTGGTCTCCGGCGGCCGCCCGGGAGAAAGTGTAGACCTGTTCACCCTGGAGCCGGGCCGCTGAAGCCCTCCCCGCCGGCGCGGAGGGACCGCCGGCCGGCCGGGCCCGAGCCGGTAACCTGGTCTCCGGGCCGCCCGGAAAGGTAGACCGTTCACCTGGCGCCGGGCCGCCAGCGCCTCCCCGGCCGGGCGCCGGCCGAGGACCGGAGCCGCCTGCCGGCCGCCGGAAGGGAACCGTCACCGGCCGGCGCTGAGCCCTCGCGGCGGATGCCGCGGCCGGCCGCCCCGGAGCCGGGTAGACCTGCTCCCGGCCGCCTGAAGGTAGACCTGTTCACCCCCGCGGGCCGAAGCCCCGAGGGGGCGGCATTGCCGCCGCGGCCGCCCCAGAGCGGACCTGCCTCGTGGCCCCCGAGAAGGGTAGACCTGTTCAACCCGCTGGGACCGCGAGCCCCTGACGATTCGCGCCGGGGGCCAGCCCAACGGGAGACCTGGCTCGCGCACCCGAAAGGGTAGACGTTCACCGGCCGCGTGGCGCCGCCGGGCGGCACGAGCCGCCGCCGCCGAGCCAGGTAGACCTGGTCTCCGGCGCAGCCGAAAAAGGTAGACCT